>CATIWM010193193.1:0-16975 GCA_949671775.1 Mallotus repandus
TTGAGTCGCGACTCACCAAATCGCAATTATTTTTCCAGATAGAGAAGCTTGAAGTGTGACTATTTTGAAGCATATAGCATGGTAGTTAAAGCATGGAGCATAGGTTGTCGGCCGAATCCAGACTCTCTCTCTCCTTGTAGCGTACATATGCCCATTAGTTAATGTAAAATGTTTGTATGCGTGTACGGATAATTATAAGTGTGTGTATAATAATTACATGTGACTAAAGGATGCTTAATAATAATATGAGATATCACGATGTGTATTAATACTAAGGGTGTAGGGTGTTACAAGAAGCTTTCCAATAAGCACATCGGTTGAAAGAGTGACAAGATCTTGAGCTTTCTCAATGGAAGTAACTTGAGATTCCCAATCCTTCTTAGGTAGGATTCTTAGAATCTTGTTGTTTACTTCCTCCTTGGTGAAATGTTTACCAAGTTTCTTGAGGGTGGTGAGAAGAGCATTGAGGCGGTTTGTCATTTCGGTGATTGATTCTTGAGGCTTCATTTTGAAGAGTTCATACTCATACATGTGGAGTTGAACCTTCTTGCTTCTTAATTGAACATTCCTTCTTAATGATTTTCCAAGGTTTCCCATATGTCTTTGGCCGAAGTGCAATGTTGAAGCTTGCCTCCTTCTTTTCTTAACATTGAAGAGACTAGAGTGATCACAGCCTTTTTGTTTTTATGATTCCCTTCTTGTTGAATGGCGTTCCAATCATCTCTTGGAATTTCAGTAATCACACTATCAATTGTAGCTTTGGGTGATTCCCAGCCTTTTTGGACAATATCCCAAAGTTTGATGGAGTCACAATCAAGATAGAGCTCCATTTTGAACTTCCAATGAGGATGATCACTGCCATCAAAGAATGGTCTAAGAGAAGAGACATTTTCACTCCCCATGCTCTTGTATTCTAGCAATGAAATACCTAGAATTCAAGCTCTGATACCAAATGAAAATGCCTTAAAGGGGGGCTGAATAAGGCAATCGAATTCAAATTAAAAGTAATTAAAATTTAAACAAAAATAGAAAGAATGTTGAGAAGGAAGAATGAAGAACACAATGATTTAAGGATTTCAGTTTCAACAACAATCCTACGTCTCCACCTAACTTATCCCTAAGTTAGGATTTTCAATCTCCCACAATCTTATTCACAAGATTGAGATTACACAAGAGTTTAAGGCTCACTCTTACAACCTTACAAACAAGAGTTTCTAGGCTCACTTTAAAACCAAATCCCATGTGTTTTAATAGTTAAACACTTAAATCAATTCCTTTAGAAATAAATCTCACTTCCCTTCTAATCTATCCCAAGACTTAGATAAAGTAGAAATTCTATTTCTAACACACAACCAACTCTCACAATATTTAATGAAACTAAGAATGAATAAATTGAAAGTTTGAGAGCTTTGATGAATGCTTAAGAGAGAATGAATGATAAACAAGTTTCTTAGCTTTCAATTGAGCTCTAGGAGGTGTGTATATAGATAAACACTAAAAAATATAGTTGTTGGATGTATCAAATATATCTCCAATGTCTATAAATGATTTTTGAATATTCATGGACTTTTTGCAGCTTAAAGGATGCTCACAATCTTGAGAAAGTGGTTCTGGCTTGTAAGGAGGAAAGTACTAGCCGTTACCTTTAAAAAAAGTCAAAAATTCCCATTTTTTTCTATCAGGGGAGTGCTCACAAGCTGCATATGGCTTCACATGATTGTGAACACTCCTCTTCACATGATTGTGAACACTCCTTGTGAGCATCACTGCCTAGATCACTCAAAAAGGCACAAAGTGATGCTACAGGAAGTTACTCATGAAGGTGCTCATGAGCATCACTGAAGACAATTGAATTAGCCTTAACTTTCTTCGTAAAAGTTTTAGATAATTGTCTTATATTTCCATATCACTTTGAATCATCTCAATTGGACATCTTCAGCTCAAAATATTTCTGAAATACTAAGAGCTGCTCAACTTAAGATGAAAGCTGCATATGCTGACTTCGATTCAATATTTGCATATCCAAATGAACTTGGATTTTGACAAGTAAGCTCAATTCGGAAAGCTTAAGATGTCTACTTCAAATGTTAAGAAGATCACTTCCTCATTATAGAGCTTTAAGAATGTCAAAATCTTCCTTAAATCTCGGAGGTTGAATTAGCCCAAAAGCATGCTTAATTCTATTTTGATTTCCATAATAGTCCTAACTTATTCATACTTAAACAACCATATTAAATGCTCAAAATTAAGATTGTTAAGATCAAAATTAAGATTGATTATTGGTAAGGTCAACAAAAACAATTGAAAACAACAATTGAAATAATAAAATCAATAAAAGCAATAAAAAAATTGTAGTTGTTGATTTTTGTTTATTTTTACTGTTGTTTGTTGTTTTTTTGAGTTTTTTAATCATTAATAATAAAATTAAGACCATCAATATAATATTTACTTTTATTAGTATCAATAATAAAAATAATAATTTATTTGATATATTTCATAATTTTATACTATTTTTACTGAAAAATAATTATTGAATATATGGGTAATTTTATTTTAATTAGTTTAATTTCTAAATTCTAAATAATTATAAAAAAATAATTATTGAAGACTATAGGTATTTTTTTTATTTAATTAGCTTAATTTTTATATTTTAAATAATAGTAAGTTTTAAAATTAAAAAAATATATTATTTAGAATATAAAATTAAATTATTTAAATATACAAATTAAATAAATATATACAATCAACTTAAATTAAATATGTCTTTAAAATAATAATTAAGTAAAAAATAATTAAAAAACTAAAAAAAAAAGAGCAAAAAGAAAAATACAGCAAAATGTCGAAATTAAAATAAATTTTTTAAAAATATTCCATTTTTGGGATAAAATTAAAAATAGCAGCAATAAATTTGAAATAAAAATGGATCTGGTCGTGAAAAAAAGATAGCCTATTCACTTGGTATATTTTTTTATATTATCTCAAAATTAAACTATTTCTTAAACTTTTAATAGTTGTCCACATAAATGCCAAAATCCAGTGCAAGATGGGCAGAGGACCTTATAATGAAAATCTACGCCAGCTAAAAGAAAGCCCACAGCCCACAGTTCTATCATCCACAACTGGGTAAATCTACGCCGTCAGATTTCCAATTAAAAATATCATCATCGTAAGCTTCGTAAACTCATCCAGCGGTCCAAAATTCACACGCGTCACATTCTAGAACCACTAGATCTCCCCCGTGCAAAGTCCTTATCCTGCGCACACTTCACGCACAGGCTTCACTCACACTCCCTCTCTCTCATCAATTACGGTGATGGCCACCGAGTTACCCCCACCGGAAGTCCCCATCGCCACTATCGCCGCCACAGTAACCACTTCCAATACAGCAAACATAACACCTTTAGAACCGGAGGCTGCCGCTACCTCACTACCTCCAGCTCCAAAACGGCAACGCCGGCCGAGCGTCCGCCTTGGTGAGATCGGCGACCAGTCGGCAACTCTCTCGTACGAATCACATCATCTCCGGCGCTCTAAGCCTGCCTGGCGCGTTCCTAAGGACTCATCTAAATCAGTGAAAGCTCGTTCTTTAACACATCTAGTTAACGGGAACGACAGCTGTGAAAATCAAGAAATAGAAGGAAGCGCTCAGAACGGCGACGTAAATATCGAGTTTGGATCACAGCGAAAGAAAGCGAAGAGAGCAAAACGAGTGAGGTCGAATTGGATACCATCGAAGATCGACGAAGGAGCAGATAGTAGAGACGAGGGAGATGACGGATTTAGGGATTTTGATCAAGATTCGGGTAGTCCGCTGAAGGAACAACCAAGTCCGGTTCATTCCACGGATAATATCATGTGGCACGGGCAAAGAAGAACGGGTATGGTTATGGGTCGGGTTAGGGTTTCGGAAAATGATTTAATAGAAATGGATAATTATCCTGAAAAATCAGATTCTAGGGACCGGAAATGCAGTTCGAGCGAAGGGGTGAGAGCGTGGCTGATTGATTTAGGGTTGAGTCGATATGCACCGGTTTTTGAAGTACATGAAGTGGACGACGATGTATTGCCTTTACTAACGTTGGAGGATCTTAAAGATATGGGAATAAACGCTGTTGGTTCAAGAAGGAAACTGTACTCTGCTATCCAAAAGCTTCGTAAGGGGTTTTCTTGAATTTTGTATTTTTGGCATATTATGATTGAATGTGTAACTTCTTTACTCATAAAAAAAGGTGAAAAGAAAAACCCACAATGTGATCTTTCTAACTAATAATGGTGATATAGTTTTATTATGAGAGTTTTAACATCTTGTTGGTATTCTTAATCTGTGTTCTGTTTGACATGTTTCTTAATTGGTATGGCAATTGTCTAATTAATTTTGATCCATGGTAATGGAAAATATGTTGACAAAGATGGAAAAAAACGGTAGCTTTAATGGTTTTATGGTGTGTACAGTAGATGTTGATGTCACTGATTTCTTCATTTTGTTTTATCGTTAGGTTATTCATTCTCAATTTGGTGTATGTTTTTTAATTGCTTTTTTGATCTAGCAATGTGTTTCTTTTTCTTAGCAGAACATTGGTGATGAATATCTTTTTGTTGTTTTCATGCCAATGTTTCATTTTCTTGAACATTTTTTGATCTAGTATGACTTTTGCTGCTGCTTCCTCTGCTGCTCACAGAGTGAATTCTGAAGCAGCTTTGTTTTGTATGTTCAACATTTGTAAAAAGTTTCATATGTGCTTGAGATCTAAACTTATACCAAGTCATCGTTTTTGGCTCTTTGTCCAGTAATCGCCTCACAACATCAAGACGCATTTGATTTATAGCTGAGTTTCATCAAATTTTACAAATATTGCCGTTCACTTGATTTATTATCTCTTATATATATATATATATATATAGATATATATTTGACTTCTATTTGGCTTTAATCTTCTTGGATCTCTATTCTATTTTGTTTTAATCCTTGAAATGGTTGTTGCTTCTTCTCCTTCATTGCTGCATAAAGAGAGATTTGTTGTTCATATGTGAATTGATTTGTTGCTCAAATTGAAATTGTTAATTTCTTAGTTGATTATGATGTATCAATTGCATGGGGGGCAAGCCAATGGTGTGTCTCATATGTGCGGTCGTGGTAGTTTAGTGAAGAAGTGCAGGTTTTGGTGAAGAACACGGTGGTTTGGTGGTGAATGAAGGTTGTAGGCGATGTTAACTTGGATAAGGTTAACTTGTAAAGGGATGATGATGGTGGTGTCCGAATGTTGTGGCGATGGTAGCTCGGACTTGGTGAAGAACCTCTGGGTTTGGTGAATAACATTGTTGGTTTGTTAAGAGGTGGTGGCGGTGGTTTGGATGGGTTAACTGGAGAACAGAAATGAACACGGAGCGCAGCATAGTGTCATAGTGATGTGGATGGAAATATCAGTACTGGTTCTCTCCTTTGATGTGTTGCAAAATGCGTGAAGACATGCTATTGCGGGTGCTAAATGGACGAGGGAGATTTATTTTAGGAGTTAACTAATTTCAAAATTAAAGCTAAGACATATAAGTTTTTTTAGTAATTTTAAAATTATTTTATAGGACAACATAAGATTGAACAAACATAAATGTGACTACAAATTTTAGGAATTATATAGTTTAAGTAAAATGTACTTATATTGGGACTCAAATGTGATCAATTTATTATTTTTGTTGTCATCCTCGTAATATTTTCTTTTTAACATGTGCATACTTACAAGAACCCAAAAAAAAAAATCTACAAATTTTAAAGAGATAATTGTTTTTAAAAATTTATTTGTTTATCATTAACTAATAAAAAAGTGGGGGTCTGAGATAATTCAAAGGGTGAAAGTATGCATTTAGCCCTCAAAATATTGAAGACAGTATTCATTTTTAAGCCCACAGGGGTGATAGAAAATAAACGAACAAATCAAATCAACACCCAAATCGGCAAACATGTCTGATTAGGTTGTGTTCCATATACACAAATACCTGAGCTATCTATCATAATCTGTGGCGGTGCGGATAGGAATGTTGTGCTATCATAAAAGACAATTTCAAGTCATAGCTAGCAGCACATTGGCAAAGCAGCCCAACAATATCAGTTTTCCATTTCAGTTGCTTCCACTACCTAACTGCTGGAATCTAACCACTTGCACAGTTAAGGATGGTTGTAGCCAATTCCAGAGCTTTACGTTCAAACAAATGCACATCAAATTGCTTGCTACCATTTGCAAAGGCATTATCCAGAGTTGCTTTAATTTGATTAAAACTTTTCTTTGCAACCGAACAACGCTATTGAATGCAATTTTGACAATTCGAGTTAAAACTCTCTGCCCAATATAACTTTAATTCTTTGTATCTCGCGGACAAAATTAAATACAATTCCAACGAAACATCCCAAAAGACATTTGATGCACATTGAACATGACACAACCCTTTGAAACTTTTGGATACATTGCTCGTGAGGGGATCCAACAAAACTTGACAACTTAATGCTAGCGAGATTCACATCAAACACAGCTTAAACTTTGAAGTTCGGATAATAGACTCAACTCATGCATTTAGCAAGTCTTCTAGCAACCATATAATAACACTGCATATATTATAACTCAAATTTCAAACGTTACTTAACTGAGTATTCAACTTTTTTTTACCTAAATTACTAGCGTCAAAAACCATTTGAACTAGTCTAAATTGTAACGGTGGTGGCCCCATGACCTTTAAGTCATCTGTTTAATCCGTGGTGGGAGCTATGTTTAGAATTTTAGATCCTTATCCCTTCCCTTACTGGGACTTATATATATAAATATATTTTATATACTATGTATTAATTTATAATGTAGTATTTAATAATCATAGCAATAGTGTTTGTAAATGTTGTAATCTCTCCGATAGTTGGGATGTACTGACAAAAAGAAAAAACTATTTGAACTCGAATTAGTTCGATTTAAATAAATCCATAAGAGTGAGAAAAGTTTTCCAACAACTATTTAATACTACAACAATGTACATTATAACTCAAATTTAAAACATTATTTAAGCGAGCATTTTGTATTTTTTTGAACCACTGGTATCCAATACATATTGAACTTGAACTAGTTCGATCCGGATATGACTATAAGACCAACAAAAATCTTCTAACAACTATTTAATACAACTGCATATATCACAATTCAAATTTAAAACGTTAATTAAGTGAGATAACTTTTGCGATCTAATTCGGTAGTTGTTGGTGTAGTATTATGCATTTAACTATGAACTTAGGATGTCCACCGAGTAAAAGTAGGGAAATACTTTGTACCAAAAAAAAAATGTAGGGAAATACTTAAGTTAACTATCTGTTTGTGTAATAATTCAATGTTATCCAAACCCAATGGATCCTAACTATCAAACATGATAGAAGACATTAGCCAATGGGCGATTAGCTAAAGCCCATCCACAGATTATCCAGTATTTATGGCGGGTGGAAAATGGCAAAATGGGCCACCTCTTATCCTATCATTGGATTGGGAAAGCATTTGAAAGAACATAAAATCGCAAATGATAGCCGCAGGTAATCAATGGAGCTTTTTTTTTTTTTTTTCCCTTTTCACACAAGTATTATGATTGATCAATTTTTGCATCATGTCCTTAGCTATGGCGTGACCGACAAAATCTCTCTCTCTCTCTAAATAAGAGTTGAATAACTCCATCCTTTGATGTGCTTCCATTATATTCTAAATGTCCATCGAGTGCATATAGATACTACTAAAGTTGTAAAGAGATTGGTATGCTTCATATTAATTTGTAAATCATTCCATTGGCAATGGGAACGTAGACCAATCCCACACCCTCTCTATTTTCGCAACCTTAGACTTCAAAAACCCCACATGCCACAAGGGATAACCCTTATTGGTTGAAAAACCATTATCAAATGCAACACACTCCTCTTGCTTCTTTTAAATATTAATTAAGCATTATTAATCAACAAATCTCATAAGTCATTTAACTATTTACCCCAATATATATGACAAATGGGCATTAAATATTATTATTAGTGAAAAAAAAGTTCAAGTACACATAAGCAAAAAAAAAAAAAGAAAAAGAAAAGAAGATTGTAGTTCATAATGGGCATGAAAGTTTGGCCTCTAGTAGTTAAAAGAAACAAATTATAATCAATATCAAGCTCAACATAGCTTGGATACATTTTGGATTATGTTATTTTCTCCAATTAGAGAAGGAAAAAAAAGAGAGAGGAAATTAATAACAGAGCCCATTAGAAGAAATAATATAAAAAGGGAAGAAAAAAGAAAATAAAATAAAATAAAAGGGTTTTCATAACTTAAAAATGATACAAAGAGTGAGAGAATTAAATTATGATGAGAAAATAATAATTTTTTTGTTTTATAAAAAAAATCATTTTTCACTTCTGAGGACTTCTACCATAGTGAAGGACCATGATATGATCAGTGGTTGATGAGTCTGGAAGCAAAGTCACTGCGTCTCTCGGGCTCCATATGCTATCTCTTACATGCTGCAACGTCAAGAAAGGTAGAAGCTGTTGCCCTCTACATGTTATCTCTACCTGCTTTTATTTTTTTTTTATTTTTGTTGGAACAAAATTAAATAAAATAAGGTAACAATCATGCACATATATACATATCCAAAATTACACTAACATTAACATAAGAATAATTGCATCAAACATCACACATACGTCTACCCATGTGGAAAAAAAAAAGAACCAAGTTTTTTTTTTCTTTTTTGTTGAATATCACATATACATATAGTCACTATCATGCTAACTCCATTTTAGACATGAACATCAAATCACTTTATAGTGAATTCAAAGATAGCTAATTAATTTATCACATTTATTGATGAATTAGTCACTCAATTTTATAGCATATACATTCCAAAACTTAGCTATCCCACTCCCCAAAAACTATGGCTAAAGAAATGATGTTAACCTACTTCTAAGTTATTTTTTGTTACCTATACATATCTATAAACATTTTTAGGTAAGGCAAATATATAATATCAAATTTCACTTGGAAGTAACGAAACCTTGATAAAGATGTACATACATGTGTATATATGTATATATAGATATATGCTTTGAATAGTATTCAAAAATTGAATTTTAATTAAAAAAAACTTATATTTATCGTCATATATCGCAGACTGCAACACAACTAATTTTTTATACTTTTATCTTTAAATTTTTTTAATACTCCAAGTAAATAGAGAGCAAATAAATAATTTTTAAGGACCATGATGTACTGTTTATGCTGGTGTAAAATATTTATTTATTTTAGAATATGGATATGAATATATCTTTATAGCGTTAACTTCACCCAAATTTATCCTAAAATTTTGTCATTTTACTCTAAACAAGGAGATAATTTTTTTAATTTCATCTTCTAATGTTGGGTCAGCTGGTCAGTCATGAAAATCGACCGTTCGGAGCTGCCCGCCAATTTAACCTTCTTTAAACCAAAAATAAAAAATAGTGCCCGTTTTTAATCATGACTGGACCCATCCATACTTTGCTACCAAGCCAAAATCATCACCTCACAGACTTTTTTTTTTTAATACCCTCAAGATTTTTATAATCTCACCAGCACCATTAAAATATTCTATCCCTTCTTAATGCATCCAAAAAGCAAGGCAACCTTTGTGTTGCTGTTTTTGTTTTATTTTTAATAATATTTTCTTTACCATTATAAATCAGGTGAAAAATTTTAATTCCAATCTTCGGATGGTGACATGAAAATTTAACCACTAGATAAGTATTAATTTTTTAACCACTAAACTCTAATTAATCTGATTGGATTCAAACAGGATCACAAAGATTTTTTTTAAATAATAATAATTTTAATCAAAATATTTAAATTCCACGGTGTATTAAATAGTTGAATGTATTCCTATAAATATTTAAATTCATTTAAATATTTAAATAATAATAATTTTAATCAAAATATTTAAATATTTAAATAATGTATTCCACGATCTTAACTTAAGAAACCAATATTAAATAGTTGAATGTATTCCTATATATATATATACATAGAAACAGTCGTAAATGCAAACATATAGATATTTAATATAATACATGCACTATGCACGTCTTCGTCACGTCGTATTCTAATCTTCCCACAATTTTTTTTTTTTTTAAATATCTACATATAAATAATAGAAAAACCCACGGAACAACCATGGTATGCTTGATGATCATTCTGGTGATGTATGTTTTAGGTGTTGAAATGTATACATATCTATATTTATTTAAAAAAAAAAATTGCATGCATATCACTCACCAACTATATAGAATAAATTAGTGGGTTTTGTTTTTATTATATGATCTGTGTCGTTGTTTTTTTCTTTTGGTTTTCAACAACTCGGAATGATTCTGTTGTGGATTTTATCCTCTCATGCATTGCTTTCCTACGACGTAAAAAAAATGAGTGATGTTTTGATTTTTTGTTCAATTAGTGGGTTCCTTTTCTTTTCTTTTTTTTTAGGGTTTGTGGGAGAGAGATGATACTGATTTCTATCTATATCCATCGATCTTATATATGTATATACACCATCAAAGTGGAAGTGCACCACCACTTGAGGTGCTTGCTTGATGATGGCTCTTCTTTTATTTTTATTTTTAAGTATGATATGATATGACATATATACATGATTTTCAAGAATTACTACAAGAAAATTAGGTGTAGGGTTGAAAGATGAGCTTAAAGAAGCGAAAGCGTGACGAAAGGTAGGGGATAACGCATGCAGAAGAGAAGAGAAGTGATGGTGCCTTTTGATAACGACATGGTCCACGTGTGATTTTTCTGGCCCTACGATTATCATTACATTTCTTCTCGTTTCTTTTTTCTATCATCAACTATCATTCATCAATCTTTTCTTTTCTTTTCTTTCTTTCTCCTTCTTATAATATTTATTTTCTTTATATTTTTATTAATTTTTGTTTATATATATAAATATATAAGTCTTTTTTGTTAATTAACGGGTGTCAACTATACTTAAACATTTTTTTTTATAATCTTAAAGTCAATGATATCTTTAATTAACCTTTTATTTAAACAAAAATTGTTGTTAGAAAAGGTAAGATAGGAAACCATCCTACCATTATTTATCTATATATCTTTGTACAAGATATTCCTTTTTTTTTTTTAATTCCCGTAGATTATGGCAAAACTCATCATTGTTCAAGAATATATTTCTGTGCCCATATACTTAATTTAATAAAACCCATAAAATCATCTACCTACCAAAAAATAAAAAGAGAAATATAAAAAATATTCCTGAATTGATGCTAAAAAGTTTTTCACAAATATCCTAAATAGAAAAAGGTGTGAACATTCAGTTGACAAGAGTAGAATTCAAACCCTATCTCCTTTTCTGTTCTCATGGTATTGAAAATTTAACCATTTCTACTAATTATCCAAAAAAAATTATGCTAAAAAAACTCCACCTACAAAAGAAAATTATTATTATTATTATCTATAGACTCATCTTTCACACCCAATTAAAAGTTTAATGATTTAGGCACTTGCATGCCATGTGTTTGTGGAAAATTAAAAAAAAAAAGGTATATATGTTGTCTTCTCTATTGGTGCAAAGTTTTCATGTAACAAGTTAAATTGATTAGCTAGACTTGGCCTGGGCGGTGGATCCAACACCGCCATAATCTAACAAATAATTAATAGCATAATTAGTTGACCTTAAATACTCATATATTATGTTTAACTAATATAAAAGTTTAAGCAAGAAAGATGTTTGAGTGTCTAACACATCCTTTGATAATTAATTACGATATTAAATTTCTCCTGTAGAAGACTGTTTTATGATTAGCTGTTTGTGTATGGTTTGGTTTAAGGAATTATTCTATGACCTTTAAAATAATAATAATAAACTTGGTGTTTGTTAAATTGAATTGCAAATGGCTATCTCTCCTTACTTCATGGCATGGCATGAAGTCCAAGAAAACACGAAAAGAATATATATATATATAAGCATCCAAATCCTGGTATAAGGGTTGACCGAGACACAAAACTTGTATATACCTAAAGCTTCTCTTTATCAGGATATATATATATAAAGCAAAAATGGAATGTTGATTGTGTCATAGAGATATATCCTGATAACGAGAATCCAAAACAAGGTTAATTATATATATGTTGTTGGCAACAAATTGATAAACAAAACTAATGATGATGCGAGGTGCTGTCTTGACCAAGTGATTAACTTACAAGTTTTCTATAGGTGCATCAACATTTGAGGGCCATTTTTTTAATGACATTAGCTATATGTATCATTCAGCGGATGTTTGGTTTTGTTTTTTTTTTTTTGTTGTTATTGAAACTTATCAGAGTAATATTATTGTTGTCTCTTGCATGCCCTAGAAGAACGAACATCCTTAAGCACTGCTATAGTCGTCCTATAAGACAAAGCCTTTACTTGATAAGTCTATATATATATATATACCTTCATTTACACGTGCCTTTGTCTGGCTATTTGAAATATATGTAGTAAAACCATATAGAAAAAACATATTAACGAATTCAACCACTTGTATATGACTTAAATTTAATGGCTCACGACATACTGTTGATGTCGGAACGTCGATACAAAATACTATCCTCATTTTCTTTTCTAACTCTTGGAGAAAGAGTGATAATATTTTTCCTAAATTAAGTTTAAAACTAGAAGACAATATGCATGAAGATTAATAAGGTAGAAAAGCTTCTTTTTTAGGTTAAAAAATGCAAATTATCTACTTAATTTTTTTCTTAGAGCTGAAGCGTCACACAGACTCTCATTTAAGGAAGCAAATCATTTAATGTCTCTTGGACATGCAGAAATCTTGATTAATTTCTTGCATCACGTGCGTATCCTTATACATGAATTATGTTTCGTAGGTTTATAATGTTCAATTATTATAAATGATATCCTATTTTACAGTAATAATTACAAAAATATAGTGGTAGCTGATGATGAAGAGTGCATGAGAAGCACTCTAAAATGATGTGAATCATATATATATATACACATTTACATATAATTATCAGTGTATAAAGCAGATGTTGTCACTAATCACTAGATAATGACTAAATACGAATTTAGAACACTATTGCGTAGTCTGATACTCTAACAATTTCATGATCTCTTATATCTTATAATTAAAACCTTTAATTTGTATATTGTAGCCTTACACCAAATATGCAGGGAGTTATATGTACACGAAATTAAAATCCGTTTTAAGAATATATATAAAGGTAAAAAAAAATAATTTTTTTTAAAAACTACCGGCACTTAGAATCTAGTGTAATTAACCAAAGTTTACTAGGTTTAAAGGCTCAGTAGTAAAAATAATTTGGTAATTAAAATTTTCTAGCAAGTAATAGTTCTATTTCTTAGCTTAATAAATAAATAAATAACTAAATAGACAGTGCATAGCTAAATCAATGCAAGCCTAAATTTAGGGTATTAGAACCATTGTAGTAATTTATTTTTCTAGAATAGTTTATTATTATTATTATTTTAATATCTTTTTTTTCCAACATATTATTATTTTAATATCGATCCTCCATTTTCTAATACTTTTTATTTATTTATTTATTTTTTGCTGAACATGAATCCCTCTTTCTCTGTGCCTGTTGGGCAGGAAAATTAGCATTTCCTTGCGGAAATGTGCTGAATGCTTAAATATATTTACTTGTTAAAGATTAAATATATATATATATATATCATGTTCCATAAAACCTATAAATAAACATGTCAGGATGAGTACATGCGTCTTGCTAAACTGCAGCAGAAAATAATGTTTGTGCCTCACCAAAAACCTAGTTAATTAGTGCAGTTTTATGGGTATGCATTCCGTGAAAAACTTATTAATTCCTATTGTGACCCATCAATCCTAACGTACATACGCTTCAGTGGCTTATCATTAATTTATGCCACATTCTTTATTTTTAATTGTCTACATAATGAGTAACGCTTTCTTGTTTTTGGGTATCTCTCTATACGACACACCACACGGCCATGCCCATATTTCTCGACGTCAGAGCAAGAAAGGGCTAGCTACAAGTAGTGTTCTAAAGATCGTAATATTGGGTGGCTTAGCTAGGTTTCTACACGAAGGGTCTTAGTTCACTTATAGCATTTTTGGTTTTTGAACTCATATTCTAGTTTTGTTTTTTGGTTTTCTTGTTTTTTTCATAAATTTTGTGTAATTGGTACCTTTGAAATGTTACTTTCAAAAATGTTTATTTATGGTCGAAAACAGTAAAACCCATTTCTACAAGATCGAAAGGCTATCCATCTTCTATATATTTATGGAGCCTTTTTTTTTTAAAAAAAAAAAAAAAGAAGAAGAAGAAGAAGAGGGTGGTGGTAGGTAGTTTTCTAAATTATCACTAAGTGAACCCTACACCACCCATTTGATCTCGTCAAAATGTATAAATTAGCATCCATGGATATAACTAACTAAAACAAAACGTTTAGGACCATGTTACAAGAGTTATTACCATGATTAGACAAACATTTAGTTTCCTAAGACCATCTTTACAAGAATAGATTATGGCCTTAAAAAGGCTAATGATATGGAAGAAGAATATATATATGGCAACCTATCTAGAAATATACTTGCCACCTAAAAATTGATATTATCAGACAGAATAAATGCCACTAGAGAAACGCATTTAGTTCTGCTGTTTCTGTCACTTCTCTAACACCAACATTGTCGTCTTTATTCGTGTAATTAAAAACAAAGGTTAATTAGTTTAAGTTTAATTTCCCTCTATTAGCTTCTTCTGTCTGTGTGTGTGTGTTAATTCATGCCAAACTTAAAGTAAAAAAAAGAAACAGATATACAGTACCATGTAGCACTTGCATTGGAATAGAAAAGGAGATGCAGTTATGGTTATAAATACCTCTGATTCGCTATCCAGTCTCAGCTTGTTAACCAGATACTTCATTAATAACCGAACTGTCATCCTCCCATCCCTACACCATTTTATAAATGTATATAATATCAAGAAACTCATAAAAACAAATCTAAGTTAAAAGAAAAGAAAGTGCAATAAGAACAAGAATAAAAGAAAGTGAAATGTATGTTACTTGATTCTGAGGTAGCTCTTGGATATTTGAGGCAAGAACGGTTCCTGTGCTCTGCGTTTATTCACCAACCGCAATCCATTAACAAAAGCAGCAAATTTGCAAACACTAACATATATAAAAAGAAAAAGAAAAAAAAAGAACGGAAGAACATGGTGGGGCTAATCTTTGAATGAGTCGACGTTGTTGTGTTATTTTGTTTTGCACTTACTGATTTTGAGAGGCTTGTAGAGTAAACCAAATGCCAGAATGGGGTCTTCTTGGAGGATCAATCACTCTAAAGTCTGATGAGCTTGGTCCTGCAACATCAAATCCTCCACCACTGCTGTAGACTTGAAAAGGTCGCGAAAAATAAGACCCCAATGGCATCAAAGAAGAAGAAGACGATTGAGAATTTGGAGAAGATGAAGAAGAAGGCGCCGTTGCCATATTACGAGGCATATGCCTAAATGCCCAGTTAATTTCTTGGTGATGATGAGGATATATTGAGCTACTACTTCCTGGTTGTTGTTGGTGTTGATGAAAGAATAAAGAAGCAGGAGTAGTAAAACTAGTAGCACCTGCTGCAATATTCATTACTGGTGACCTTGAAGGAACATGGAAGATTGGTGCGCTTAATGGCCTCCCTTGGTGCGAACTGCTGCTGCCTCCTCCTGGTAATAGATCAAGTTCGACTAATCCACCTCTTCTAGCAGCAGTTGGATCCATTTCTTGATGATGTTGATACTTGCTTTGATTATGGAGTACTGTTTCCGTTGTGTTGCCACCTATACTCAATTGAAGCCACCCTTCGTCTCTAATTTCTTCATCTTGAGTGTGATGATTATTGTTATTATTGTTACTATCGTTGTTGTTGTTATCCTTGGAGCTAGAGCCAGCAGCTTCATTAAGACTGTTAGTTCTTGATTCATCTTCAGCCATAGGATTAGCCACCGCTAGATCAGATCCTAGTATGCGATTAGCTTCACTAATACAAGCGTCATAACCTTCCTCTAATCGGCTCATGGCACCAAAACTCTCCTTTGAATAACCGCCGCCTCCACAACCACCATAACCGCCGTAAAAAAGATGATGATGCTGTTGTTGTTGCTGTTTAGAGAAACTTTGAGCAGGAACCATGGTCATATCCCAAAACCCCCGACAAACCGCCAAAAGGGAAAATGAATGCTTTTCTTGATTTCAAAGATAGCCATGGATAGAAAAGGTTTGAAACAGAGAATTAAATAGGGAAGCGGGATCTGCAGCTACTGTTGCCATAAGCAAGTGGTAAAATTATGAAATCAACAGAAGGAGAAGAAGAAGAAGAAGAAGAAGAAGAAAAAACACCACAACCCATTAACCAGATAAGGGTGTTGTTGTGTTTCATCGTAAGCATATCCATGAAGCTGGACAACAAGGAGAATAAAACTTGCAAATCCCACTTTCCATTAATTCTCTTTGTTTGGAAGCTTGTGGAAAATGTTTTTTAGAAACTAAAAAAAAGAAGTTGCAGAAGAAAGAGAAAGAAGAGATGGTGGTCAGTCAGTCAGTTCTCTTAAATAATCATAATTAATTAATTAAAAATATTTAATCTTAGGGTGGTCGAATAATACTAATATATATATATATATTTTTTTGACTTTATTAAGACGAAATATATGTATATGTTCCACCTGTTTTATAATATACTGTAAAAAAGGAAAAGAATAAAATTAATGGAAGGGAAGGGTCATACATGCTACATCCAGCTAATAACTTTAGGGCATGTTCCAAGGAAGAAAAATGACCAAAAAGGCTCATTCTTTTTAGAATATCTCATAAAAGGTCCTTTTTAACCCTAATTTGGGGATTAACATTTGGGCTTCTTTCTCTTCATTCTTAGGAC
>CATIWM010193239.1:0-11710 GCA_949671775.1 Mallotus repandus
AAAAACTACAAGAATCAAGAACTACACAATCCAAATTTCAAGAATACCAAGAATACTTCAAGAACTTAAAGAAAACAAACAAATAACTGAAAGAAAAGGATAAATAACCTGATTTAAGAGCCAAAGCTCTGATACCAAATGTTAAGAACCTCCAAGGAATAGAGCCACGAACCCTAATGATTATGAACCTGTGAATTACTATCTTAGAAACCCAAGAACAAATTGAATTTCAGAAACCCAAGAATCGCTTAAATCAGATTGTAAGTTTGGTTGATCAAGATTAGAACCTAAAGAAAAACTAAGTTCTTTAAACCCTAACCCTTAACACGCCACAAGGATAGATCAATTCCTTGATAAGTGGTTTATGCATTCAACAAGAATTCAATAATTCAAGCAAATATGCAAAGGGAACAAAAATATTTTTATTAAAATCCAATCTGATTAAAAATGTACCATAAGGGGTGTTTTTATAACGTCCTAATATAAGAAACCCTAATGAAACTATTAAACCTAGCTGCCACATAAGCATAATAACAAATAACATAGTTTTGGGCATAAATAAAATATTTCAGCCCATATACTAGCCCACATTATTCTTCATGTATTTGGACTTGCAAAATGTTAAACAAAGTCCATTCAGTTGTGTCTTCACTTGGGCCAAACCTAGCATAATCAATTGAACTTCTTTGACTAGCCCAATCTTGCATATAGCCAATTAAGGCTTCTTGTAGTTTCTTGGACCTTGACCTTGTAATTGGGCCTTGTGGCATGCTTAATGGATCCTTAGCTTTAACTTTGATTTTCTTGCTGTCCTCTCCATCAAGCCCATCCTTAGCTTTATCTCTGGAAATGCCACCACCATCTTCAAGCTTGGTCATATCCATATCAGAGTTTTTTTCTATTTTTCTGTTATTCATATTAAAAAATAAGGTATATTCTTCTCTACTAAAATAATTTTCTTTATTTTTTATTTTATTGTGAGTATATATTTTGTTAATTTTGAAATAATTTTGTTATTTTTATTTTTGTTAGAATGTGTTGTTACAATATTTGAAAGCTGCAGTATGAGAGGTATTAGCTCTTCCTGCTAGTTAGTATATAGAGACTTATCGAATTGTATAGTTAATCAATGCTAATTAATGTGCATCTAATAGTTTTGTTAGTCTGTTTGAAAATATTAATGTTATAATTATATTTGATTTTCTTAATATTTTTTCTTTTTTAGTCTCAAATTCAATTTTTTTTTTATTTTTCCTCTTTTTCAGATTCTAGCTCTCTAATGATGTAGCATCACATGCTCAAATAACACGATATTCTCAATATAGTTATAAAAATGATTGTTGTCAGTAGTTATTTAAATTTAATAATTTAATTTAAGGATAATTTTATTTTATTTATTTTAATTTTCATCTTATTATTCATTTCATTCTATTTATTTTAATTACAATTGTTATTTGCATATATATATATATATATATATATATATATATATATTATTTACAGTCTGCGCAACGTGTGGATTAACGACTAGTTGACACTAAATTTAAAGTAATTTGCTTTTCGCTGAATTTTTTTAAAATTTTTTATCTTAAAAATTTTTAATTATTCTAAAATCTCAAATTTAAAACTTAATAAAAAAATTTAGGAATATTCTATAGTTATTTTATTTTTAAATACTTAACTTTTAATTTGTATTTATAATTATAAAATAAAAGTATTTTTCATGATGATTATAAATAAAATAAAATTTACTTTAAAAAAAATAAAACAACTATAAAATACATCAAAAATTTATAATAATAATAATAATAAAAGCTAAACTCAAGGCATGAATCCAACGGCTAAAAAGTGAGTAAAAATTAACCATGGTTAAGAAGTATGATTCTCTGTTCTGAAAGTATCCGTTTTTGCATAAACACCGCTCTGTTGACAGTGTCATTTTCTCTATTTCCTTAACCCAAAAAAAAAATATTGTCGAGAGGAAAAAACCAAGAAAAAGATGTCAGACGAAGAACATCACTTCGATTCCAAGGCCGATGCTGGAGCCTCCAAAACTTATCCTCAACAAGCTGGTACCATTCGCAAAAATGGCTATACAGTCATCAAGAATCGTCCCACTAAGGTAGTTTTATTATTATTATTATTCCTTTTTATAATAAATTGATTATGATGTTGTTTTTGTGATTTTGCAACTGGGTTTGCATTATTTTTATCAGATCTTTAATGGGTTTATTTTTCTTTTTTAATTCAGCACGGAATTAAAAGTTTTGATCTTGAGTTTTTTTCTCCTCTTTTGAATGCAGTGGGGTTGTTTTTTATGTCTTGGTGTGTGTATGTGAGAAAATGATGTTGTTTAATTGAGATTGATGATGTGTAATGGTATTTGTTATTCTTATAACTCTTTTTTTCTTTTGCAAGTATGTGGAATTTTTATGGTAGTTTTTTAGAGGCTAAAGATGATACCTTTGGATCTGTTGTTTGTTTTTGTGGAACTAGTACCTTAAAATGTTACAAAATAAAGATTTGATGGGGTTCACATGCTGCACGTGTGTTTGTTTGTCCTCCATTTTTTGACATTATTGTTATAAAAAGAATCATGGTTTATGGACTTAAACGAAAATTATGAGCTTGTTTGCAAGTCCTTGGTCTTTTACTACTCTTATAGTTAAGCTTGAATTTGAAAGTCATGTTTAGGTGGAGTTCTAGAAGTGCAGCTGTTGGTGCACTTCTGTGTAAAAAGTGGTGCTATCTCAGGCACATATCTTTGTGGATGTACTATTAATTATGCATGCTATAATCTTTCCTCTCAGAGAACAATAGAGTTAATTCATTTGGAAAATGTAATGCCAAATCTACAGTTAATATCAAACTAGTATATATTAGAGACACATGAACTAAGGCAGGTTGGTTCAATGTAGCTTCATTTTGTTATTGATCATGTATTGTAATCTGAACATTAGTTTGATGTTTAGCTGAGCAGCCATTGATCTTGTATTAATAGCTTCTATAAATTGTTTTTCCTTTGACTGCCTGTTGTTGTCACACATCTGAACACAGGCCATATCAGACTTAGCTAAAAGCCGGTGGTCAAATGGTGCTAGGATTAGGGGTTCAATTCAAGTGGCTTTTACATAGTCGGATTTGACAGCTAGTCTACTTATTTTTTGCTGCGTGATGCTGTAGCAGTGTTAATTTTTCATATTTCATTTTCAATTCATACCCTTTTGATTTTATACTTGCTTGTACTTTGCTTGAAATCAGGTTGTGGAGGTTTCAACCTCAAAGACTGGGAAACATGGACATGCTAAGTGCCACTTTGTGGGAATTGATATTTTCACTGGGAAAAAACTTGAAGATATTGTTCCTTCTTCCCACAATTGTGACGTAATATCATTTCCTATCTATTCAGCTTTACATATATATGTTTTCACAATGAGTTAGTTGGCTGGTTGGTTTAATTTGTTTGCTTTTTCACAGGTTCCTCATGTTACTCGCACCGATTATCAACTGATTGATATCTCTGAAGATGGCTTTGTAAGCTTGTTTGAGTGTAGATATTTTAAATGACTGTTTGAAGGAGTGCTGTTAAATTGTGATTAGCTGATAAATATCTAACTACTTTATTGGGACGAGATCATTTTCACCATTAGTTTATCTCATTGCTATAGTATACTTTCTGCACTGGAACCGATTCTATTATAGTGTTCCTTGGTGCTTACTACCTTGTGAACCTTTAACATATGAATAAGCAAACTTGCTAATGGTTGATTTTTCTCCTTGTAAATGAAGAAGGAATTTGAATTAAACTGTGCGAATCTCAAAGTAAGATCTTGCAAATTTATATGAAACTGGAAACTCACACTGTTGAGAACTTTTATTATTCTCATGAAAAATACACTTTTTTTTCTAAGAATTTTGATGGTCAAAGAACAGTAATGGTATCACATGGAAATAATAGCAAATGGATGTTTTTAGTGTCAGTTAATTGTTTGTTGAAACTAATACATACTGATTTTAACTGATCTTGGTTTGATATCCTCTAGGTGAGTCTTCTGACTGAAAATGGAAACACCAAAGATGATCTCAGGCTTCCCACCGATGAAAGTCTGCTCGGCCAGGTGTAGTAAATGCATATCTCTTTTAGTGCTTGTGCGGGTTCCTTTTATTTATGTGGGCTCAAAGTTTTATGGGGTTCATCTCTGTACAAAGATGTTTGATTTGTTGTCTGAATTCTGAAATTGTGCTGTTCTGCATGTATATAGATTAAAGCTGGATTTGACGAGGGAAAGGATCTTGTGGTGACTGTCATGTCTGCAATGGGAGAGGAGCAGATTTGTGCCCTTAAGGACATTGGTCCTAAAAATTAAAGATGATGCTATAGCTCGCTATAGCTGATGGTGAAAACAAGCTTTGTGTGTCTTGATAACAAAGAAATGATATATATCTCTGCTATGCATATGTACAACCAACTTGTATTAAGATGGCATTTAGCTATGTAATTGAGACTTTATGGCTTGTCACGATGGAGGTGGGAAGGAACTGGAACTGCTCATTTACTGACAGAGGGAACGTATGTGTGCGCCAGTAGGATGGAATTTATATAAATATTTGTACTTTATATTCTTCTGTGTTGCCTTGAGATAAAATAAAAGATCTGTTTCATTTCAATTGGGCTCTAAACCCAATATATCTCTAATATTGTTTGATGAAAGATGTGTCGTGCCAGTGTTGAATTGACAAAGTAGGAGCTTATGGATCATGCCAAGCAGCATCAGCAATTCTTGCTGCTTCCTGCATGATTTTGTTGTGAAAGGTTAACTATAACTGAACAAAGACTGAAACGTGTCAGAGTTAACAGAACCCTCCAACCTATTGATTTGCCAAAAATTGCAGGACATATTAGATTTACTATCTGTTTTCCCTTTTTGCTTTCTGTTTCTCAACTTCAGAGCCTTTTTGGGCATAACCAGCAGCAGCCAACCTCTATACTATTCTCACATTCAGCTCTTTTCCTTGACCATCCATGGATGTAAATGTTGATGGGAACAGAATGCTTCAGGTGTATGACCACATGCTAATATTTAGATAATGATACAATGTTTCCCTTAAAACAGGACGCAAAAAGTTTGTGATCCGTGGCTAGATAGTATATTTGGATACTTTAACAAGAAAACTATTTTCAGGATACATGCACGTTAACTTCCCTTTAGATAGCTGTTCATCGGCCATAAAGTCAGCATGAATATTAAAAATATCTTGCTTCTTTTACCATTGGTCATGCACTCATGCTCGTAGCTATAAATCTGTTAGCAGCTTTGCTCACTTGTGAAGACACAGTTTTCACAAAGATCGCTTGCTCAACCTACAGATTTCCTCTATGAAAATGAACTACTACATTATAGATTTCTGAGTATAAATACAATTGCAACTAAATAATTCCGACTATATGTTCCAGCATTTGGTAAAATATAACAATTGCATCATCCGAGGATTCATATATCACACTTAAAAAGGAAGGGAGAAAATAGGGAGCATAACTAAATCTTTCCTAGAAGCTGCTATAATGTGGAAACTTTACTAGAATAGGAACTGCCATAGATGTAAGAAACGCATCCCCAGAATGTTACAACCAAAGAAAGGATCTTGAAACCACTCATGGGATCATGCAACAAAATAACAGCAGCAACGCTTGTAACTGGTACCCTCACAGCATTGAGAACCCCAGTTAGCACAGTAGAAGCCAAGTAAAGCACAGCAGTGGCACCCAGTACCCCCAGCTGAAAAGTAATAGTACCCCAGACAAGAACTAGAATATATGAAGTCTCACCACCTATGAATGTCTTAGCCTCAGATGTCATCCCTTGAAAATCATTATTCACAATGACCCCAATGGTGGTAAATATAAAGCCAAATAAAGAAACCATGACCTGCTGCTCCAATACAACATGGAAGGATCTTCTCCCCAGTAACTTGATGAAAACCAATTCTGAAAGAGCAAAGATAAGCCCATGAAGAGCAGATGCCAAGATATCCCATATGTAGCCCATAATATATTGGCGGTCACTTACATTGGCATATCTATCAGAATCTGAATCCAGTGCAATTATGACCATTCCAATGGTGATAATCACAATGGCATTTATCATTGCAGCATTCAGTTTGTTGTTCACTATAAAATATCCACATAAAGCAGAGAACACCAGGGATGATGAAGCCACAAGTGCAGAAGTTGATGCCGGGAGATAGGCATAGGCATATGCATACATCAGGTTGTCAGCAGCACTTAAGAAACCCAGTACAACATAAGCAACAATGAGTTTAAAGGTCAGGGGAGTGGGACAAGTTTTGAAAAAGCAATAAATAGGAAGCAGAACTAAAGCAGTTAGAGGCCAACCAGCAACTGCTACCCATGAAATAATCCATTTGCTTGTACCACCATTTGCATAATAAACACGCGACAGAATGCTCGAGGCAGGAAATGCTATGAGCATTGCAGCAGTGCTCAAAAGTAGAAGAATCCAGTGTGAGATTGACTTTCTTTTGTATGTTTCCATAGCCATAGTCTTCCAGGTGGAAATTCTTTCCCACAAGGAAAATGAAGCAGAAGGTTCCACTGATTCTTCATCCATTCTTTCTCCTGAAAATTTATCAGCAATTACAAGAAAGAACAATTAGAAGGAACTTCAATAGAGCCCACAAAATTTTCCTAAGTGGTTGAGTATATAATTCTGAATTGACAAGACTGATTAAAAGTGTACATGTAAGCATGTGTGCTGAGTGTGTAAAGTCTTCAAGGGGTACAAAATCTTCTTTCCCTTTCTCAGTCAAATTCAACTAGAATTTACTAAATCTCAATTCATGCCATTTGAACTGAAAACATAAATTCTAACAGCTCAAATTTTCAAATTTCATATGTAAAACGCAACCTAACAGAAGTTATCGACAAAAATTTGCTTTCAAGCCCTGTACAGAGTGAATTAAGACTTCATGACGTGCAGGATCTGCCTTACAATTGCTTAAAGCAAACAGCAATATGCAGAATTATAAAAAAAGAGTTCTTCCTTAGGTCAAAGCTCCATTCATATGGTTCAGAATCTTAAAATAAAACAGCCATTAAAAAAGGAAGTGACCCACAAAACTCCATCCATTTAAAAACAACAGCAGCATAAACCCACTAACTACACTCAAAATTATCAATCAACAAACATTACCCAGATAGCAAAAGCATAATTAAGAGTAACTAAACATAATTTATATCAAAATTAACGTACAGGGAATCAGAACAAACCTGCCTCCAGAAGCCCTTCTTCCAGCATCAGAAATACAGTATTTTTATGAGAGCTGAGATGTAAAGGTTTGTGCTTTCTATTAGCCAACAATCCTGTCTGCCATGCGAATCATATGTGAATTGTTTACGGACATTTTTTAAATCCAACAACAGTGATTGTAGCCCTGGTTTACATTAATGTCTTTTTTCAAACAGGAGTGGTGGCTTAAACACATCATTTGGTTCAAAAAGTTTTTTTTTTTTTTTTTTTTTGGGAACATGCAATAAAGAAATCATACAGGGCATGTGGCAGCTTCTTAGCCATTGCCATATATATCCCTGTGGAAAAGTCTTTTTTTTTTTTTTTTCGAAAAAAATCGCTATTATAACTTTAACTAATTTTAATTGATTTAATTTGATGAAATAGTAAAAAATTTTTAATAATTAATTTCATATGAATATATTCTACTACTTTGAATTCCAAATGTTTCAAAATGTAGTTAAAGTTAGGGTGTGCATGGTTGGATTTAGTTTGGAAAATGCAATTCTTCATAATTGTTTTATAATATTAAAGATTTAAAATTAAGACTCTGAATTGCTCTAAATATTTGGTTCGGTTTAGTTTAGAAATTAAAATTTTTGGTTTAATTCAGTTTGAAGATCAGTTCTTTTCCACATTAAAATTTTCGGGTCAAGTTGGTTTAGAGATCGATTTTTCTCCAATTTAAAAAATAAATAAATATACAATTCAAATTAAACTATTAAATTATGAACCATTTTATAATTTTTTATAGTTTTATTTATAATTATTTTTTACTCTCAAAATTTTATTAAAATTTTTATAATACACTTTAATATTTTTCACTATAATGGAAAAACAGTCCTAATTATCTTCAACTATAAACTAATTTGTTAAATTAAATTAAATTGTATCAATTTATATAGTTAACTTTTCGACTTGTTTCTATTTTATCCAATTTTCATTTGACGTGTGGAGTTGCTGATGTGGAACGCTGATGTGGCAAATGATATTAGCCTTCCACATGCCAAATGCAAGTTGGATAAAATGGAAACAAATAGAAAATTGAAGATAATTAGAACTGTTTTTCATTTTTTTTGGAAAAAAATAATTTTTTTTTAGAAAAAGACATATAATTCATAATTCATACAAACAAATCTTGATTATTTTTATAAATTTTAAGGGGTTATTTTTATAAATTTTAAAGGTATTATGTGTACTAGTAAAAGTAATTTTTCATGCTAATCCATGACATATGTTACTTTTATTATTATAATTTTTCTTTTTATAATTTTATTATTAAACAATAGTTTTTCCGTCATTAATTTAAGAGGTTTTTTTTAGGCGTGAAACTAAATTGTCAATTAAATATTATTTCTTTAGAAATTTTACACCGGGACAAATTTAATAAAATTTTCTTTTTTTTTTGTATTATTTATGTATAATTTAATTCATATATTTACGCAATTATAAATTAAAAATAATATATATTTTAAAATAAATAATTAAAAATTTTAATCAATTAAAACTATAATTTCATTTATTATTTATCTTTAAAATTTTATGCATAAAACTATTAATTCTAAAATTTAAGCATTTGAATGATCTCTTAAAAATAGAATAAGACAATAATATAGCTTTTTTCATAATGGTTGAATAATAAATACATATGGTGAGCAGTGACACTATCAGAAAATTGGTATTGGCCGTTTGTTTAATTCCCTCTGCCTCTTATTTTGGAATTAAACGCCTATATAATTTGCTAATTATAACTTGTCAAGTTCATTATACCAAATTTGATTTCATGCCTAAAAAAAACTCTTAAATCAATCACGGAAAAACTATTGTTTAATAATAAAAGTAACATATGTCATGGATTAGCATGAGAAATTACTTTTACTAGTGCATATAATACCTTAAAATTTATGAAAACAACTCCTTAAAATTTATAAAAATAACAAAGATTTACTTGTATAAATTATGAATTACCTGTCTTTTTTTTTAAAAAAAAAAGAAAAACAGTGCTAATTATCCTCAACTTTTTGACTTGTTTCTATTTTATCCCATTTGGCATGTGGAGTTACTGATGTCATTTGCCACATCAGCTTTATTTGCCACATCAGCCTTATTTGCCACATCAGCCTGCCACATTAGCAACTCCACACGCCAAATGCAAGTTGGATAAAATAGAAACAAGTCGAAAAGTTAACTATATAAACTGATACAATTTAAGATAATTTAACAAATTGATCTATAGTTAAGGATAATTATGACTGTTTTCCCTATAATTATTATATTTTTATGAAAATTTTATATAAATAATATATCATAAAATAATAATAACAACACCATAGCTATTAAAAAAGTATATTATATTACAATTTTATTATTGAAGGTGAATTTAAAATTTTCAAAATAAATTGTACTATAATTTTTTAAAATGCTATTTACCAATTTAATATTTATTTTTGTTATTTACCATAATTTGATTGACGACTGAAATTTTTTATTTTAAATAATTAAAATGACATTCTTTTAAATTACATGCTAAATTAGTAGGTCCAATATTAATAAATTGAATATAATTATTTCAAAAAACTTTATAATATAATGTTAATTTTTAGAATATATATATATATAACTTTAATTCTATTAAATTTTTGTTCTAGTTTTGGTTCAATTCGGAGCGGTTCGAGACGGTTCTCAATTCAAAAATTTCAAATTTTTCGGACCCATCCCAATAAAAATTTTCGAGACGGTTCAATTCAAAAAAAAATTAAATGGTCAACGGAGATTTTTATTTTGATTTTTCGGAACAATTCAGATATTTTAAAACCCATACTTAGCCCTAGAGTTGTATTTGAAACAATCCTATTAATTGATTATAATAGTTGTTGGTAGTTCCTTTTTGTTTAGAATACGATTACGAACCTTTGCTATTATTTTTAGAGAAAATTTCATCCAGTGGTCCGTTTAGTCACCACCTTTTCATTTTTATCTTTGGTCCATTGTTCTTTTCAAAACTAACCTTTCATGTTTTCAATTCACAACTTTAGCGTTTTTTTTGTCTTTTTTTCTAATTTTTTACGTAACTTTTTTTGACTATTTATTATTTTTAAAATTATCTTTAATTGAAGTCGATTGTATATATTTATTTAATTTTTATATTTTAAATATTTTAATTTTATATTATAAATAATAATTTTTTTAATTTTGTAACTTATCATTATTTAGAATATAAAAATTAAACTAATTAAATTAAAATTTGCCAATAATCTTCAATAATTATTTTTTTCATAATTATTTATAATATAAAATTAAGCTAATTAAACTAAAAATTACTCAGAGTATTTAATAATTATTTTTCAATAAAAATAATAAATAAATTATAAAATATATCAAATAAATTATTATTTTTATTATTAATACTGATAAAAGTTAAAATTATACTTATAGCCTTAATTTTATTATTAATAATGAAAAAACTAAAAACAACAACAAATTGTAACAAAAAACAACAATTGCAATTTTTTGTTAATTTTTGTTGTTTCAGTTGCTTTTGTTGTTTCTGTTTGTTTTATTTCTATTTATTTTGTTGATTTTTTTTAAAAATAAAAAAAAACAAAAAAAATTATGAAATATATCAAAAAATTATTATTTTTATCATTAATACAAATAAAAGTAAAATTTTTATTTATGGCCTTAATTTTATCATTGATAATGAAAAAACAACAAAAATCAACAACTGCAAAATTTTGTTGATTTTTGTTGTTTTGTTATTTTAGTTGTTTTTAGTTTTTTTTGTTGTTTTCATTTGTTGATTTTTATTGATTTTTCTTTAAAAACAAAAAAAATTATGAAATATATCACAAAAATTATTAATTTTATTATTAACACTAAACAAAAGTAAAAATTTTATTTATAGCCTTAATTTTATTACTAATACTAATAAAAGTAAAAAATGTTTGTTGCTTTTTATTGTTTTTTTAGTTTTTTTATGTTACAAATACATTATAAGGATATATTTTTTAAAAAAGAAAAACTTGTTAGGCATTTTAATAAACAAATTAAAGTAAATTTCTTGTTGTTACAACGGTTGAAGATATTTATTGCTTGTTTTTACAACAATTGAAAATGTTTAGTTCATAATCATTT
Source organism: Mallotus repandus (assembly GCA_949671775.1). NCBI lineage: Eukaryota > Viridiplantae > Streptophyta > Magnoliopsida > Malpighiales > Euphorbiaceae > Mallotus > Mallotus repandus. Next base: position 11,442 of record CATIWM010193239.1, read on the forward strand.
ATTTGAAAAAAAAAAGGTCTTAAAAGAGAAAAATGTTAAGTTAAAAAAGAAAAAAATTGAGAAAAAAAATGAAGATAGTATATTAAAAATAGAAAAAAATGTTGAGAAAAAAAAAACATTGAGGGAAAAAGAAGATGAAGATAGTACCTTAAAAATAAAAGAAATATTGAGCAAAAAAATAAAATGTTGAGAGCACTTTAAAATTAGAAAAAAATGTTGAACATAAAAAACATTGACATAAAAAAAAGATAAAGACAATAAAAAAATGT
>CATIWM010193242.1:0-26587 GCA_949671775.1 Mallotus repandus
ATATATCTGTGTGTGTGTTTATAATATTTTGAATGTGAGTTTCTCTAACTAACAAACTTATCAGAACTTATTTTACCACTTCGAATAGGATAAAAATTTAATATTGATATTGGAAAATAAACAAATTATTTTAGGAAGAGAAATTTGATTTTTTAGAAGTGTCAATAATCCAATTTAGAGCCTATTTGACTAAAATATTGCTAGTAACTAATCAAAACATTATATATATATATATATATATATATATATATATATATATATTCAATATTAAAAATATATAGTTTAACCAAAAAATTATACATTATTTATAAGAATTAAAAAAAATATAGCTGCATTAAAAACAAAGAAAAGTAACATGAATTTTGTATATATAATTAAAACAAAAAGATTAAAAGTAATAAATAAACAAATCAGATCTACTAACCTTGATAATTTAGTATCTCTAAGTCAAATAAGGTGAGAATTAAAAAAATTAGAAAAGAATTATTTTTGTTTTTTTTGTTTTTTGTTTTTTTTGGTGGAATTGTTATTTGGTAGCATTAGTTTAATTGAAATAGGGTTTGAAGAATATGAGAATAATTTTGTAATTATAATTTAATATAATAAAATAGTTTATAAAAAATTTTAAATTGAAACTAAAACTTGTTAGATATTCTAACAGCTACCAACTATTATTAAAAATTTACCAAATATGTTTTAATAGCTATTGCATAATTTGATTGTCTTCTCATTTTTTTTTTTTTGGTGAGAAGAACTTAAAAACTTTTAAGTTTGAGTTTAGATATGATTACTAATATTGGTAAGAGTTGAGCATGGATATTAGCTTTCCATGAATTGAGAAACAAAAAATGCTAATTTTGCAAAACTCAAAACTTCCCTACAGCAATTCATTAATGAATGTCCATTACAAATGGCAAATTTTTTTTTGTGTTTTTAGGAAAAATGATTAAAAAAAAGTGTTTATATTATTGTTTATGCATGACAACTCAAGAGGAAACGTCTGGTGAGGGCTGGTCACGGGTCAGTTTGGACCCAAAATAAAATCAGAACTAGTTAAATTTGAAATTGAGGGAGGAACCGGTTTAAGGTCGGTTCTATGGAATTAGAATTGGAACTGGAATTGTCAATTTCGAACCAAATTTTTTTTTAAAAAAAAAAGAAATTTAACTTGTTGAAACTGATAAATCAGTTGAATCGAACCAGAACTGAACCGAACTGAAACTGTACTTGAATCCAGAAGGAAGTCGATTCCGGTTCAGTTCCACTTAAGGTGTATCCACAAACCTATGGTTCATGAACTGAAACCCCCGATTCACAAACCGTGGCCACCCATACGTCTAGCAATACCTTGTTTTCATCTTCATGAGGAATTCTTTTTTGTTCTCTAGACTTTCATTTTCAACATATCCACATGGGTGTGTATTCGGTCGATTTTAGATCTTTTTTTGACCGAACCAAACTGAACTAATCCAGAAAATTGAAACGATCGAAAAAATTAAATTTTTTAAGGTGAAAATTAAACCCACCGAACAAATCGAATTTTTATAAATATAAATTATTTTTAATTTTTATTATGTTATTATAATATTTAAAAAATAAAAAATAAATTAAATTTCGATTGATTTGGTTAACTGATTTTTTCGACAATAAAAATTGAACTGAACCAGAAATTCGGTTCAATTTGATTCAAAAATCAAAAAATTAACCAACCAAATCGAACCGAACTAAATTGAATCAGTTCGATTTTGATTCGGTTTTAGTTCGATTTCAGTTCGGTTTTGGTATGAAGGTTTGCACACCCCCATCCACATAAGATTGTGACCATCAATAAAGCAGCTGACTTCTTACCTACATGTATGGCTTAGACCATTTTTTATGGTCCCTGGTTATTTATTTAATTTTCTTTCTATTGATCCTTAAGGAATTTTTTTTTTATCTTTAATTGAGTTCTAAAATTTTTATTTTTCTAATTTTTGTATCCTTAAATTAATGTCTGTCAAATTTGAACTAATTTTCTGTCAAATTATTTTCCAATCATATTAATTTGTTTTAATATTTAAGTTGAAATCATTTTAAAATCTTTGAAATTTTCAAATTCCGTTCAATAGATTCTTAATAAATTACTATACTTAATTGGGTTCTTAAACTTTTTTTTGTCCCTAATTGTTAGTAAAAATCTGTGAAATGCATGTAAATAAATAAGGTACACTAGATACAACTGTTTCATATGAAATTTATGTTGTACGTGTAGAATATTTTTTATTTATAAATTTAAATTTGATTCAAGATTTGTTCGCAAAAACTCAAATTAAACTCGAGTTTAGCTTATATTTTTAGTTTTTCAATTTTTATATTTAAATAATATATTTTTAATTTAGTTTCAATTATTAATAATATAAATTTTTATATTATTGATTTTACATTTTTTATCAAAATATTTATATACCAATATCTTTCAATTTATAAGTTTATTTTATATATGTAATATTAATATACTAACATAAAATTTGCATAACGTAATATAAATTTAATTTAATATATTACCATATTAATTATTGAAATTATAAATTATAAATATTAAATTTAATTAAAATGCATTGATCAATTATGAAATAAATACATTTTAAAGAAAATATATATGAAATGAGTTGAGAAATGAATTAGTTTATGGGCTAACTCATTAGGCGAGTATCATTGAGTTCGAACTCGTTTATGAAACATGTTCAAAGTTGAATTGAAACTAGGTTGCTTACACACAACAATTGTCTACTTAAAGATTAAATAACAATAATTCATCAAGGATCTACTAAATGAAATATAAAAAGTTCAGGGACCTTGAAATAAAAGTATACTAATACAATACCTCAAAAATAGTATACTTATACAAATTCATGTGATGTAGATATAATTAAACGGAAAATTAATTTAATTTAAAAGACATTAACATAAGGATATAAAACTTAAAAAAAATAAAAGTTTAGAACCTCAATGAAAAAACCAATTTAATAAGGATTAGTTGAACGAAAACCTAAAATTTCAGTAGCTTAAATTGATTTGAGACAAAAATTTTAAACAAAATTGAACAAATATATAGCCTTGTAAAAAAATTAAGTTAAATAGTTTTTCCTTTACATTTAATACTTGTTAGTAATAAAGTGTAAATTTTTTTATTTTTTTATTTTTTATCTAAATTATCGGTATCTACAATGCACTGGACTTTGATTGATCCAATTCTATCCGAATAAGATCAGAAGAGCATTAAAAAAAAATAGACACAATAAAATAAAAAATTATTTTTCCATATCCAAATAATTGTAAAAAAATAATCAAACAATAATATTTTATTGTTTTCAACAATCCCCATTTCCAATTCGAAAAAAAAAGTAAGCAGAAAAACTTAATTGAATTATTTGTACGTTCTTATATTAAAAAAGAAAAATATATCATAATTAGTGATTTTTTTTTGAATCAATTAGTGATTTAACATACCATAAAATTGCAAACCGCAAAAAAATTTTTTTTTTTTTTTGGAAAACAGCAGGGGACAGACCAGAACAAACAAGGATTAAAAGTGGAGTATATATATATATATATATATAAGCAATATTACTAATGAAATCATAATCATGAGCCTCAAATTTAAGTACTCTAAATAAATAACTATTTAATTGAAAACTTAGAGAAATTAACAAAGATGGAGTGAAAGAGGCATATATACCGGATAATGCATCAAGCAAGGTTGATTTACCAGAGCCAGAAGGACCCATGATGGCCAGAATCCTACCATGCAAAGCAAACCCGCTCAGCCCATTGAGCAGCAGCTTCTTATTTGCTAAAGATCCTTTGCTTTTGCTGCTACTCATCTTCAAGCTGTAGGATTGGTTGGCCATTACTGACACATTTTCCCACACCAAATTCTTCATTTCTTTTGTTTCTTTGAGTTCAACCCCAACTCTCTAATAATAATAATAATCTTTACTCTATCTTCATCAAGTAGGTGTTGGTTACATATACATTTAATGACTACATATACATTTACATCTGCATGCAGTTTTTCAACGCATGACGAAGCTATTGACCTATTCATACTCTAAAATTGCAATTGATATTGAAAACGGAATAAAAAAGAATTGCAAATAAAATAAAAATTTTAATAAAATATTTAATTTATAAAAAAATTAAAATTAAAATTAATCTTATTTATATATAAAAATATATTAAATAATAATTATTATAAATTTATATATTTTATTTTAGTACTTTAAAAAATATTATATTTCATAAATTTTAATAATATATGATAATATTTACAATTTTAATTAATTTATAATTAATTTAATTTAATTTTAAGAAAATAAAAAAATTATTTCTTATCCCTACAAAGAGAATAAATAATTTTTATTGATTAAAAATTTATTCTCATTTTCATAAAAAAAATTAGTGAATCAAACACTATGAATCATAATCACTAATTCTAATATCAATTCTCATTTTTATTTTTTATGTAATAAATAATCTAAAATTTTATAAAATTTATTTAAAAATTTAAGTAAGTGTATTCGGTCTAAATAAAAATTTTATAAAATTTAATTTGAATTTTTAATTTTTAATTTTACAGAATTATATGAAATTAGATCAACCATGAAAAAACAGCTATTTTAAGTGAAAAGACAAGATATACCATAGGAACCGGCCACCTCAGAGTCAGGGATTCCATCCCTGTCTTTGTCTCGATAATCGATGTAAGAACCACCTGGATGGGTACGAGGACCGTGCTATTAAAGAGGTTAAAATAAGGAATTTGGAGAACTTAAATGGAAAGGGCCCGAAAGGTTCACGAGGTAAGGTAGTAAACATATGGCTGATGCCATCAATAATATATATTTTTTTTTTTAACTACAATTTTTAGGAAGTAAAAAGAGAGAACCATTTATTTTTAAACAGAGCCGATTTTATGACTAAAATCCTAAATAAGTGGTTTAATATTTAAATACCTAAAAATAATATTTGTAAAATTTAAATCTATGATCTCATGGGTCATGGATCATGGATACCCGTTAACCACTTGAAGCAAACAGTAGAGATACTTATACCATCAACATTGAGGAGGTAGTTGAGAATAAGGTCAAATATGGGTTGGTTTGTTGGAAAAAAAAAAAGGGTTGGTTCACTTCCGTTGAGTTGAAAATTATATAAAATCAAATTAAATAAAAAATATTAAATATCAAATTAAATTGATTAAGATTGAAAATTAAATCAACCAAACATTTTTAATTCAGTTTTTTTAATTTTTAATTCAGGACTTATTTGGTTCAGCCGATCATAACAACTGATAATTGGTAGCTGATTAATAGTAATGCTTGACGAAATTTTTTTGAATTGTTGCTGTTAGTATATAAATTGACTATTGTAGATATAATTTATTATTTTTATATATATTTTTATATACAACTAAAATGTATGATAATAATAATAATAATAATAATAATAATAGTAATAATAATAACAATAGTAGTAGTAGTAGTAGTAATAACAATAGTAGTAATAATAGTAGTAGGAGTAATAATAATAATAATAGTAATAATAATAATAATAATAATAATTGAAAAATAATGAAATATAGTGCAAGAGAATTGATAGACCAAGAATCTATACAAGAGCATGTGCTTGATCTATGCATCATGAAAATCCTATTTAACAACACTTAATTAGTACTTACATGACCAGAAAAAACACTATCAACATGGTGATAGAAAAGTACATGCACTCAAATTCTTGATATTTGTAAACTGATTTTGAAAAAAAAAATTAAGACTTATATTTGTAAACAATTTCTTGATGCATGCATTAAAAAAAATGAGTTATAAAATGTTTCCGTTAAAAAAATATTTACATTAATAAAGAGGTTAATTTGGCCAAAATATAATTCTAGTTAGTGGATACAAAAAAGTTACAAAATAAATTTGATGGAATCCACATCGAATTAGAACTTAATCAGTTTTAAATCAGTTGTTGGATGAAAAACTTTTATCAACTATCTTAAAAAGTTGAATCAAATACCTTCTCAGTCTGATTTGATTAGTTTGAACTTTTTTGAATTTATTAAATTTATGTAATTTTGAACCATTTTAATAATATTTATGAGTTTTGCTATTATTATTTTCTATGCTTAGTTAAATTTTTTTTTTTAAATTAACCAGACCAATTATGTAAACCAAATTCATATAACTTTGATTTGAATATTTTGAACTCTTCCTAATGAAAAAAAAAAACCAAATTTGAACCAAATTCTCAGGGTTAACATACCTTATATCCTTTTTTAATTTCTCTTAGTATGTTGGCCTCCTTCTAATGGAAAAACATATATATGTATAAATGGAATAAGCCAAAAAAAAAAAATCTAGCCAAAGCAATTTTTTTTTTCTTTTCTCCCCAACTTGCATCGTTCCTTACTGTTACGTTATTTCAAATAAAAAAATTTAGAGAAAATTTTAAATTATCGAATTTTAAAAGATGGGGATTTTATGCACTCCAACCATTAGTATTTATATTTAGACTAATACACAAATGAATCTTTAAACTTGTGGCTCGGAGTCAAATAGTCCAATTTTTACTTTTTTATTTAAATAAGCCCAAATATTTTAATTTATGGCCATTTAAACCCAAATTAATTCTAAAAAAAACGTGTGCCATTCACATACTACATAAAGAACGTGAATAAAGTTGTTTGCAATATTTTAATTAGGGTTGTCTCCTACCGATATGTCTTGTTGTCTATAGTAATCCAAGAAGTTTGCACACACCTTCCAGCATGGCCATGCTGCAGTCTATGCTATACTGCACACTCGCGAACACGGCCATGTCGTGGGTTGTGCCACCTGCACACCCGCACACATGGTATGCGATGGGTTGTGCCAATGAAGAAATCACCTGCACACCCACACACATGGCCATGCTATAGGCCATGACATGCCTGCGAACACGACCATGCTATGGGTTGTGCCACCTTCATATTCAAATTTTAGACCACCATAGTGAGGAACTCGCATTCTCGATGAAGATTCTGGACCTCGCATTCTCGATGTTGATTCATAAGATGAAGACAATGACCGTGGAGAGGCTGTGGATATTTTCTTTTTGATTTTGTAGATGATTTAAGTTCGACAATTTGAGGGAAAAATTTCTAGGGTTTAGATTTCAATTTGGGGAAGAAATTCTAAGGTTTAATTTAGATTTCAATTTGGATTTATAAATTTGGGAATTATTTTGATTCGTTATTTTTTTTATAAAATATTAATATTTTACTATTTGCTCAGTAAGTGAATTGCACGTGCTCTTTTCAATATCAAATTGCATGAATTTGGGTTTAAAGGGCCGAAAATTAGAATATTTGGGCTTATTTGGGGAAAAAAGTAAAAATGGGCCCATTTGGCCCCGAGCCAGAAGTTTAAGAGCCTATTTGTGTATTAATCAATTTATATTTCATATTTGATGTATTTGAATTTTAAATGACATCATTATTTTTAACTTTTATTATTATATATACTTCATCAATAATATTTCTTTAATTTTTATTGTTTATATAAATAAATTATACAACCCTTATCAAATGAAAAAGATGACAAAACTCCATAAATAACTCATGATAAATGGGTTCATGAATCAATAAAAAGTCATTCTACATAGAAATCTTTTTTCCATTGACTGTATTTCTTATGCTAATCATATTTGTCACAACTCATTAAAATCTACACGAAAATTAGGATGAAAAGTAAGTGAAATCAAAGTATTGCACCTTTCCGGATGTGGTTTGGGGGGAAATTGAAGACGAGGGTGTGTAGATGATGATGATGATGATCCAACACCTTGGTTAGAAGCATATGGTGGCACAGGCATGGTGGACGGCATGACTGAGGAGCAAGGGTGCTTTGAGAGTCCTCTTTAACGGAAACACATTGTTTAATTTTTTTTCTCATTGTTGATTAAGTGGAGAAATCGACAAAATTTTGATGAGAAATTGAGTGGAAAAAGAAGAGAAGAAAAAATAAGAGAGAAAATGGACAAGCGAAGAATGGCAATTAAGGTTTCAAAATGTTTATTATATATTTCCCGTGTAACACGGTCTTGTTATGCCTATGTTTTAGGCCATATTTCATGTGTGGTTTTTATTTTTTAGTTCTTGATCGACATATACATGTTCTAATCCCGTCATAGCTTGTGCAAACTTTTGCCTAAAAACTAATATTCCCTAATAATCACAACACGGGCATATGGTTGTCATGTGTCAAACCGTGCTTAGTACTGCCAAAAACCTAAAGTCTCTTTAGACAGTGACATAAGCGTGTGGTTCCCATATGCCAAACCATGATAGCTTCTGGATCTAAATTTCATAAATTTGTTTAAAGCTAACAGTACGGGCATGCGCTCAAAATATGGTCGTGTCTCTAACAATGCACGATTATGGACATATTTTAATTTTGGCATGGTTGCACAAATAGCCATGTTGTGGGCCATGTGAGGTTCTATAAAATGAAAATTCAATTGCGTACCTGAGCATGGTTGTGTATCTAGGCATGCTTATCATGAAAATTTAGCTTTTTCTTTATTTTGCACTTGCTCTAAACTATTGATGACCTATAAAATAAATCAATAAAAATTAAAGTAATTAAGGGAAAATAAAAAGGAAAATAAACCAAATGAAAACATGTTGGGTTGCCTCTTAACAAACGCTAATTTTAGGTTTATATCTTAACCTTAATGTTGAGTTATTCACTGAGGATCATCAAGTGCGTAAGTGACACTCATAGGAGCTTCTTCATCAACAAAGTATGGTTTAAGCCTTTGTCCATTGACTTTAAATGTTCTATTAGAATTATTCCAAATCTCTACAACACTGTTGATGCTTAATTTTCGACGGTTCCTTAAAATGATCCAATGATGATGGTTTTTGTCGACAAGGTAGAGGATAACCCTAAAAGGGCTATCCATAGCGTGCTTCTAGAATCATAACCTTAAATAACCTTAATCCAGGCTTTAGAATCAGAACTAGAACCTTAAAATATTGAACCGAGACTTTAAAGTGCTTAATCAAAGCCTCTGAAGTCTGGTTCGATCTTTAAGAACCCGAACTAACCCTGAATGCCTGGTTATCTTTAAAAACCTTGAAAAACTCATAAAAATGAGCCTAAAAGGTCCAAAAATCCAAATAAGTCCAAAAACTCTTAAAAATCGGTCCGAAAAGACCCAAACATATGTTTGGAAGGACCCCAAGCACGTGGCTTATAAAAAGCCACGTGTGTAGGTTCTACCCACATGCATGGGTGTGCCTATGGACGGAGTCCACGCGCGTGGGTTTCTACAAGCCATATGCATGGAACCAAAAACAACTTAAAATGTGCCAGTCTTCTGCCTATAAAAGACATTTTTGGTAAATTTTAGTTTTTTTAAAAAAAATTTAGACTATTTTTTCTCATTTTGGAGAGATTTTCAAGACTATTTTAAGTCTCATTCAAGTCTCAAACCCATTATTATAGGGTGAACGACTCATGAAAACCTTTTGAAACACCATAAACCATACAAAAATTAGTCTTTTTTAGGGTTTTAGCACCCAAATCACCAAACTAAACCACAACTTTGCCAAAGTACACTACAAGGGTAAATCTTCTAAGGACCTATTTAATAATTGTCAATAAAAATTGCATTTTCACTCATTTTGCATATATTCTTCTTCCACTCAACTTATATTTTATTTTATTTTTCATTTCTATCATTTTTCATCATTTTATATTATTTTTGTGATGTTGGTTGGAATTTTAGTGATTTTGTTATATTTTGTGGTAGTAGTTGTTGTGGTGGAGAAGAAGTTGGTGGTGATTTGATTTCAAGAGTGTTTGTTGCATTTACATATATTTATTTAGTTTAGTTTGCATAAATCTTGCATTTTTATAGTAAATATGTGTTATTTGACATTTTTATTTTTTTTACATTCATTTTCATTAAAGTTTACATTCTTACATATATTTTCACTAAAGTTTACATTTTTAAATTTATTTTCATTAAAGTCTATATTTTTTATATTTACTTTTATTAAATTTTACATTTAAAATTTATTTTGGCAAAATCTGCATTTTATATTTATATTTATTAAAGTTTAAACTTTTACCTTTATTGTCTAGATAATTACACTTTTGGTGTTTCAATAATTTTTTTGTGCAATTAAATGTCTAAACTTTACAATTCATAGTCAATATAATGCTTTTGGTTGGATTTTCCAAACTAGAGTGCTGACTCATCACTTGTAGGCCCCATTATTGTACATGTATATTACCACATCATTGTCCATGTGTGCAAATAATTTAAATTGACTAAAATGCCATAACTTATCCTAGGTATAAATATATATATATATATATTAGCCCATATAATTTTATGATTTAAGTCCCTGCAACTTCATTTTTCTCTCACCTATACCCTCTCTTTCACCACCACTTTTATTAACAATAAATCTCACAAAAAAAGAAAAATACAAATCTTAGATTAAAAACCATCTCCGTCATCTTATCAGTTGTCAATTAAAATTGAATAAACCAATAAAATTATCAGTTGATGGGTCACATACAAGAAGACGACAAGATTTCCAACAGTTAAAATTCTTTTCTGGGTTTGTTCCATTATTTTTTTCTGGTTTTATTCCTTCGGTTGTACCACTGTAATTTTGTTGTCAATCCATAACCATCTGTCCACTACCAAACAAATTCATACAAGTAGAAGAAGAAGTGGAAAAAAAAACTCACTCGTAGTCATATAATCCTAAATATTTTTTATATCTATATGAAAGTAATACTAAACTCTTAGAAGCCTAAATTTAACACTCCTAGATCCTAATAATAATAATAATAATAATAGAACTCATCAATGAGTACAAATTTCAAAAATATATAAAGATGAATGCATCTATATAGTAATTTTCTCTTATATCTGCAATCCATTGCCAAACAAAAGCACAATTATGACAACAGTAAAGGTACAACCAAAAGAAGACAAGATTAAGCCATAAGCAGCAACGGTAGAACCATTAATTGGAGTTAAGGCAAACTTCGGTGCGACTGCCTAAGTAGAAAGCATGGTGAGCAACAGAGCCATAATAATAATGAGAGAAGCTTTGCAAACAACCACCATTGGTGAACAAGAACAAATAGATAAGGTTTTGGTTTTGTGTGTTGGAATTTCTTTGAGCTTTGAAAACATAGAGATTCCACTACAAAATGAAATTCGATAGCCTTTTTTTGTGGATGAATTTGGCTCTAAAATTAACAAGAGAGAGGTATTCATTATCTTTTCTTTTCTGCAAGTTTAGGTTATTTTTTCCATTTATTATTTATTATGTGAGGTGGCATGCATATCACAGAATTAGGACCCATTGTTGTATAATCAACATTCCAATGAGAGGAGATCGACTAGAAGGACTGTATTGTTGTTAATTTACAAAGTTCAGACACTCCATTAAGCAAAAAAATTATTGAGACACTAAAACAACAAAAATAAAAAAGTTGAGATGCTAAAAATGCAATTATTTCTTATTTTGATCAAATCTTGCATTTTGCATTTTCTATTAAAATTTTTATTCTTATATTTATTATTAACAAAACTTGCATTTTTTGTATTTATTCTTAATAAAGTTTGCATTTTGCATTCATTGTTATCAAAGTTTATATATTTTTTTAATAAAAAGGTTGAGGCCTAAAATCAGCAGGTGCACCCAATTATACCAACGAGGTTGGCACAATTTTAGAACCCTCATCATATAATAGGACTCAAAATCTTATTAATAAAAAGAAAAAAATCCATACAAAAAATAAAACCCAGAATTAACAAAAATGAAAATGCTCAACAGAGCTAAAATCTTCAAACAGAAGATGAGAATAAAATGCCAGACAAGAGCTCCACCAATGAGAAGTAGCATGTTAAGCTCCATATTTTGCTAAACTGTCCGCTCAAACATTTCCTTCCCAAAAAGTATAAGAGACAACAAGATTCAAGCTTTTCAAATAATCCAAACAAGAATCATATTAATGACGAACAACTCAAGGAACCTCCACAGAACGAGAACTGAAAAAATGCACAACCCAAGAAGAATTACACTCTGACCATAAGTATTCCAACCCAGATCTTTAGCTTTCCTAACCGTAAACATAGCAGCATGCAACTCAGCTATATAAGCAAAACCAACACTAGTTATATAACCTCTTAGATTCCTGAAGACCCCACTTGCACTAGAGCACCAATTGTTGAGCCATTAGTGTTTACTTTGATCCAAGCCAAATGGGAGGGTACCAAGTGACACTTATTATATTGGGAGCTTTAGGAGGAATAACCACTATATTTAGAAGAGAGAGGGTTTGCAGTTCACTAATGGAATTGGACATCGACCCATAATGAAAGAAAGCACTTTCATTTATCATTTTCCATAGACATCGAAGAGTAAGGAAAATAGCAAGCTTGGCATCTTCAAAAATAATAAAATTCTAACTTCTCCAAATTAACCAAAAAGCACTAAAAATTACCAAAATCCAAAGAACTTGAACTTATGAACTAAAATGGCAACTTAAAGCATTTCTCATTAGAGATATAAGAGATCTTAAAGCCAAAAGAGGCCTTTAAAATGTATCACCAATAGCCTTCCAAATCTCTTTGGTAAATGGGCAGTGATCCACTGATTTTGAGGTAGAATTACATAAATAACACCGAGAAGCTAGATGAATGCCTTTCTTGGATAAATTATCCTCAGTTGGCAGATACCTAAGATAAGCACGCCAACTTAAAAAAGAACATGAAGGCAGCAAAAATTCTTTCCAAAAGAACCTACACCAAGGATCCATAGGATTAGAATGCAAAGCAAGAAATTTTTTCATTGAATAAATCCCATCAATCGAAAGAAGCCAAAGGTAAATATCTGAGCTATCCTTAAGAGGTTAAATTCGAAGAATTTTATCTTTAATATCCAATGGGAGATCATCTGGAAGGTGCCAAACACTATTGACTAAGAACTCTAAAATTAAGGCATCCAATTTAGCTTACTAAACAATGGGAATATTAAGTTCAAAAACCAATAAAGGTTAAATCCACTCATCAGTCCAAAATCTTAAAGAAGAGGAAGAGCCAATCAAATACTTAATAGAAGCTTTTATAATCAAGAAACAGGATTTTATGGAACTCCAAATAGAAGAAGAAATAAAAGTAACCTTAGGAACACCCGAAGCCATAAGAAATCGACTATGCTAAAGAGACATAGAGAACACATTCTGAGATATCAAGCTCCAAGAAAATTTCTCAAAAAGAGCCAAATTCAAATACTGTAGATCTTTAATCCCTAAACCACCATGCTTTTTATTTAAGTAAAAAATGGACCAAAGAACAACTACCAATTTCCTATTATCAATAGAGCCAGTCGAGAGGAAATTCGTAATGCATTTCTTTTAATGGGTCAACAAGTTTCTGGCCATTTATAAACAGAGAAAGAATGCAAAAAAGAACTCAACGTTAACCTTCCAGCCATTGATAAAGACTAACCCTTCCAACTAGCAAATTTACTGATAATCTTGCCAGCAATAGGTTGCAACCACATTCTTCTAACAGCACCCTGAAAAAGCAGATTTCCAAGATAGTGAAGGGGAAGAGATCCTCTATTGATCCTAATAATCTTCTTTAACATTTGAGCTCTGCGAAAGGTAACTACTTTTCCAAAGAAAATATTAGACTTGCATCGATTAACTCATTAGCCTAAAAAATCCCCATAATTCTAAAAAAGATGACACTTATCTTATTTAAAGTTTATATTATATGATCATATTTGTTAAGGTATTTTTTTATGCTTTTCTTCATTAAAGTTGACATTTTGTTGATAAAATGTAATAAAAATTAAATTTTTAATATAAAGTTAATAGTTTTATTAATAAAATATAACATTTTATATTTATTATAAAAATGATATACTTATTCATGAAAATATCATTTTTATGTTTATTGGATGGCAAATATTTAATAAAATTTCATAATTCATTTTCATGTCACTCATGTCATTATTTAGGTGAAGCACCAATGACCTTGTGATTAATTATCCAATTTGGATATAATTTAGGAATCACTTGACGTTTTTACCTTGACAATCAATTTGCATCATGCATATTCATTAATGCAATTCATTTCATGTTTGTTTTGATTATTCTTTGTGTGTTGATTATTTTATTTTATCATGTGGATCTTTATATGAATGGATGAAATGCGTGCTTATTTACTTATCTGTGCTAACCTTTGTTTTGCAAGGATTTTTAGAATAGGATTAGATTTTCTTTTATTTTTCCATTTTGATGTATTTACTAGGAAATTCAAAGATTTCTAATTCTTAATCCCTTTTTCCGTTTTATCATTATAATTTCTATTTTGATGTATTTATTAGGATAGGTTCCAAAAGTGTTGTAATCCTTAATCACTATTTCCATTTTCTTTATTTCTTTTATCTTTACTTTGTCTAATTATTTTGCATGCATTATGTGCTACTTTTTGGGTTTTCTTACTTACTTTGTTTGATTTACATGCTATTTTGTGCTTTGCATGACTTATTTTGCTTTATTTATTTTATTTGCTATATTTCTTGCTTCGATTATTTTATTTGCTATATTATCATGTTCCAATTATTCTATGCACCAATTGCCAACAATTGCCATTATTAATAAAAATATTAATGTTGTACAAGTGACTAACAATTAAATTCCAAATGCATCATTAAAACTGAAACTAGGGTGACGAGACAAGTAATTTAGGTCATGTATCTCAAGAAATAGTCAAGTATATTAGCTTCTCGAATCTAGAATTTCTGATCAGGGAAACAAGTTTTATTTATGGTATAAAGTTTATTTTCCATTTTGTGACTATGGTTGAGTGGCAATTCCAAACCTATGAGGCTCTTTTGAGTTCCCAAAAGGTTCTCGTGTTCATTCCAAGAGGTTTGGTATTCATTCTTTAGTGATGCAGTCACTGTCCCTCCTCTAATAATAACATTCAAAACTCAACATCTCGTCACCTACCTAGGGTGTGTTCTCAAAAGAAGTGTATACCATAAGCACCATGAAGGAAAATTTGATTGATTTAAAGGGTCCCAACCACCTTGACTTAAGCTTGCTTAGAAAGAGTTTAAGTTTTGAATTAAAAAGTAGAACCAAATCTCCTTCTTTAAACTCTTCCTTGATGATATGCTTGTCATGCCACCTCTTAATTCTTTCTTTATAGATTTTGACATTTTTATATGCATCCAAAAGAAAATCCTCAATTTTATTTAGTTAAAGAAATCTCTTCTCACCTGCCTTGGCTATATCAAAATTAAGAAACCTTATAGCACAAAATGCCTTACGTTCAAGCTCGACTGGTAAATAATAAGACTTCCCATAAACAAGGCAAAAGGGCGAGGTTCTAATAAGTGTTTTATAGACCATCCAATAAGCCTAAAGAGCATTGTCCAAGTGCATAGACCAATCCTTTATTGAGGCATTAATAGTATTCTCTAAAATATTCTTCAATTCTCTATTTAAAATCTTAACTTGTCCACTTGTTTGAGAGTGGTAAAGTGTTACCACTTTATGCTTTACTCCATATTTAGCAAGTAATTTCTCAAATTGGCGATTACAAAAATGAGGACCACTGTCACTTATTATCGCTTGTGGAGTACCAAAATGAGTGAAGATATTCCTATGAAGAAACTTAGTGACCACATGTGATTCATTCGTCAGAGAGGCAATAACTTCAACCCATTTGGACACATAATCTAATCTAACTAAGATGTACTTATTGGCATATGAACTAGAGACTAGACTATAAAATCAAGTCCCCACACATTAAAGAGCTTGATCTTTATTATGCTATTAAGAGGCATCTCATTGCACCGACTAGTGTTCTCCATTCTTTGACATTTATCACATTCAAGCATAAAATTTCTAGCATCCATAAAGAGTGAAGGCCAATAAAATCTACATTGAAGTACCTTCACAGTCATTTTAGTTAAGCTAAAATGTCCCTCATATTCAAGAGAATGTCAGTGAGTGAGGATATCCAAAATTTCATTCTTTGGTAAATATCTATGAACTAGGCCATCTCAATATCTTTTATATAAAATCATCCCAAAAGTAGTGGTTCACATCTCAAAAGAACTTCTTATTTTGATGGTAGTTTAGCTCAAAGGGAAGAACTCCACATGCTAAGTAATGTACATAATCTATATAATAAGGAATGAAACTTTCTGTAATCATTAATTGCTTGCCTGGTAGATAGTCATCAATGGGAAGAGGATCTGAAACATAAAATTTTTTAAGACGAGAAAGGTGGTACGCTACGAAATTTTCAATCCCCTTTTCTATCCTTAATCTAAAAATCAAACTCTTAAAAAAGAAGAATCCACCTAATAAGCCTTAGTTTTGCATCCTTCTTTATGAGCAAATATTTCAAAGTTGAATGGTCAGTGTAGATAATGACTTTACTTTACTCCCCACCAAATATGACCGAAACTTATCTATGACAAACACAACTACCAAGAGTTCTTTCTCTATTGTTACATAATTAATTTGAGTCTCATAAAGAGTGTGGCTTTTCATATTGGATTGTATAAGCCTTTTTACCCCTCATTTGCTCTAAAATAGTGCCTATAACAAAGTCACTAGGCTCCAATATGGCAATTGTAAAACAAGGGTTGCTATCAATGCCTCCTTAATTCAGCAAAAAGCATTTAGACACTCTTGATCAAAGAGAAATAGTGCATCTTTAGATAACAAATTTATAAAGGGTTTAATGATTTTAGAAAAATCCTTAATAAAATGGTGATGAAACCTCACATGACCAAGAAAACTCCTTATCCTTTTAATGGATGTGGGTGGTGGAACTTTTTCAATGACTTCGATTTTAGCCAGTTCACCTCTATTTCTTTCTCGAACACAATATGCCCAAAACCACACCTATCGTCACCATAAAGTGACTTTTTTCCAATTTAGCACATAAAAAATCATTCATAAAAACCTCCATAACATCCTCAACAAAATCAGAAAAAAATGTCATTATGCACCTTTGAAAGGTTGCAGGGCGTTATATAACCCAAACGACATTTTCCTATATGCATATGTTCCATAACGACAAGTGAAGGTTGTTTTCTCTTAGTCATCATGATGAACCGGAATTTGAAAAAAAAAAAACCTAAATAACCATCTAGATAATAAAAGTATGAATGCCTAGCTAGCCTCTCTAAAAGTTGGTCAATGAAAGGGAGAGCAAAATGGTCTTTTCTAGTTGCCTTATTAAGTTTCCTATAATCTATGCACATACGTCATCCCATGACAGTCATAATAGGAATCAACTCTTTATTCTCATTTTTTACTATTGTCACACCACCCTTTTTGGGAACTACATGAATGGGACTAACCCATTTATTATCCAAAATAAGATATATAATTCATGTATTTAGCAATTCCATTATCTCTTTCTTAAAAAAAAAAATATCAATTGCTAACTAAAAATTATTCCTAACTAAACCATAAAATTAATTAAAAATGCAACTCAAAATATATGATTAATTATCATGGATCAATTGTTAAATTTTAGCAATGATAGAAATTATAACGATACATTTTCTATCACGAATTTGTCATTGGCCAAAATTAATGATGGATTAATGTAAATTTATGACATAAATTACTATTACTAAAGCATAGACAAATTAATGAGATTTAAAAAAAATTATTTTTTATTCCCTCAAAATTGACAAAATAAGGTTATCCATCTAATTACATTAATTTTTTTTTTTAAATATTACTCTTTTATTTTATTCTTTTTTCTATTCCTTAAACTTTCAAAATATATAAAACTATTTAGCTTTTTTTTTCTTATCCTATAAACTAATTAATATATTTTTTTTATTTTCTCTAAAAGGAAAAGGTATAAATACACCATTGACGTTTTTCTCCAATTTCACATTCCCCACTAATATTTTTCGAGGTGTAAATATGCCCTTATAATTTTAAAAACTAGGGGTGAGCATAGATGGGGGAAAATCTGGGGATTTAAAATCTCCGGAACCATAATATATTTCGGAAATTTTAAAATAAAATCTCCAGTACCAGTAACTAATTTAAAAATCTCCACCGGTACTTTCCCATTGTTCATGATGGTTCGATACGGAGATTCGGTTTCATCAGAACGTATCAGTATAACACGGTCCAAAATGAAAATTCAAAAATTTATGTAGTCCAAAACGGAAATTCAGAAATTTATGTAGTAAACAAATTTATATTATTAATTAAAATTATATTTATTATTCACAAATAAATTAAAATTATAGTTATTCTTCACAAATCAAAACGACATAATTTTGGGTAAAAATATGTCATTTTGGTTATTATATATATATATACACACAATAATAATTATAATTCTAGTAATATTATTTACCTCGTTACTTTTAAATAATATCAATAAAATTAAATTACTTAATAACAATAATAATTATTAAATTATTAATTATAACAATAGCAATATATTTTAATTAATGAAAATAACATATCTTTTCTTATTTTTTATTGTAAAATTTTACTTTACTTTAATCAAAACGACATAATTTTGGACAAAACTATGTCGTTTTGGTTATCTGTAATATATGTCCATATATTATTATGTAGCAAAACAATAATTATAATAACATTATTTAGCTCATCAATTTTAAATAATATCAATAAGATTATATTACTTAATAACAATAATAATTAATAAGTTATTAAATATAATAATATTATTTAGCTCATTAATTTTTATATTACTTACTAAAAATAACAATTAATAAGTTATCAAATATGATAATAACAACATATTTTAATTAAAAATTATAAAAATTCGAATTATACAATGTTGATTTTCTTATTTACATAATTTTAGTTCAAACTAAAATATAATGGATATTTCACATTTTTACTTGTTGATAATAATAATAATTTTTTTATTTTTCATATTTTAAGTTTAAAGTGTGTTGTAATGGACATTCCATATTCTTATTTGTTAATTGAATTATTTAAAACTATGCAATGTGAATTTTTTATTTTTATAGTTTAAGTTCAAATTCTAATATAATAGACATTTCATATTTTTACTTGTTAATTGAATAGTAGTAGTAGTAGTAGTACTTGCAGTAGTAGTAACAATGATAATAATAATAATAATAATATTTTGTTAACAATTTATTTATTATATTTTAATTACAAAACATGTTACTTTTTATCATATATTATTATACATATGTATATTACTTGACAATATAACTAAAAGTATATAATTAAGTTACTAGTTACTACTATTTTATTAATATTTATGTATTACTTATTAAATTAATATTCTGTACTACATTCAATTTTCAGTTCAGTATGGTTTGGTATAGTTTTTTTTTTATAAATATCTAATACCGTACAAAATTAGTCATAAAAATTGATTCGGTTCAATACAGTTTGAATATCTATTAGTTTGGTTCAATATTTTCTCCATCCCGTGCTCAGTCCTATTAAAAACCAAATATTTAAGTTTCTCTTGTAAACGATGTTTTTGCTCACAGTTAACAGGGTCAATTATATTTGACATGCATAAAAAAAGATTAATGATAAAGGTACTTTTTTTTTCCCTTAACAGTTGTAATGAGGAACAAATTTGCGCATAAAAAAAATTAGGAATATTTAAACATAATTTTTTTTAAGAAATATTTAAACTCCTTATTTAATAAAAATATTAAATAATCATTTATTTTTCATGCTTATTGAATCTATTAATGCTAATATAACATTAAACAATTTATGTCTAATTTTTTATGGGATAATTTTTTTTTAAAATTCTACTCCATTCAAAAACTTTTAGAAATATTTAAATACAAAATTCATTTCATCCTATATAAATTTGTTCTTTACTTTATTTACTCTCAAAATAAATAAATAAATATTTATTTATTTATTTATTTAAAAGTAAGAAACTAGGATGAGATGGATAAATAAATGAGTAAATATTTATTTTAGTTTAATTTATTTTTATTTGGAAGTGAATAAAAAAAGAAAATTTTATACAGTCCTAATTTCTTGAAATATGATGAAATAATTTATATAATTTTTAAAAAATTTCATAAGAAATTAGATATAAATTCTTTTAATATTGTATTAAAATTAGTAGATTCCATGAGTATGAAAAATAAATGATTATTTAATATTTTTAGTTGGTAAGAAGTTTAAATATTTTTTGAAAAAGAATTTTGTGTTTAAATGTTCTTAAATTTTCTTTAAAGGTAAATTTGTTTCTCGTTATAAACGTTAGGGGCAAAAATGTATCTTTATCTAATATGTTTCTTTATGCATGTTAGAAACAGTGGACTCCACTAACAGTGAAATAAAATGTTGTTTATAACAGAGGGATTAAATATATAGTTTTCAAAACGATATAGTTTTCAAAACGATAAGGGTGTATTTACATCTTGAAAAACATTAGTGACAGATGTAAAACTAGGGCAAAACATCATGAGTGTATTTATACATTTTCTCTTTTCTAAATTTTTAAATTTAAATTCTCAAATTCAATATAAATAAAGTAAGAGCAAGTTATATATTTAGAATATTTAAATATAATTAGTTTAATGCTAAATGTTAGGAAGGTTCAAATTGATTTAAAAAAAAATTTAAAGTCATTGAAAATTAGGGGTGCATTGTTCCTTGTTCCTTAGACTTCCTGATAAGGATAATCTTCTCATGTATTTTAAATTTGAAAAGTGTATCAATATCTATATTTTCTGTTGTAACAAACTCTCTTTTATATTGTAAACATAATCAATAAAACTCAAATTGAATATACTATCCAAAAACAATTGCCTTTCATATGGTATCAGAGCTGTTTAATGGTTTAACAACCTAAGCTCAGCCATGGCTGAAAATTCATCTAGCTCTCGATCAATTATTCCTACTACTAATCAGCAAATTACCTCTATTACTTCACTTCCCAATATAGCTCATCAACTTCCAATAAAATTGAACTCCATAAACTATCTCAAATGGCAAGCACAACTAATACCATTATTGTATAGCTATGATTTAGCTAATCACACAAATGAAATTGTAGAAATTTCTTCAGAAATGGTGAATGGTCAACCAAATCATGCATATCACAATTGGTTCAAACATGATCATTTGGTTTTGAGCTGTATTATAAGGGCTATTTTTGAAAATTTTGTACCTCAAGTTGTTAGAGTCTTTTATGCAAGAGAAGCTTGAACGAAAGTAGCCACCTCCTATGCAGCTAGTTCAAAATCTCAGGTATGAAACATTAAAGCTCGAGTTTATTGATTAAAGAAAGAACGAAATGAATTAAACAATATACCCAAAGAGAAAAGAGTATGTATGATTAGGTGGCTGCCTTATGACATCCTGTTGGCAGGATGATCTTGTCCAAGTAATAACCAATGGACTTAGATCAACATATAGACCATTTGTTCGTTCACTAGAGAATCGTCCAACTGATGTGTCCTTTGATAATTTATATGGTCTGCAAGTTAGTGGGGAGGCAAACTTGATTACTAAAAACACTAAAGTAGACTCTCTTTCAACTACCATTTACACATCTCATCATCACAACAAAATGAGTTGTAGGGGAATCAGGGAGGAGCACGAGGTGGTCGCAATGGAGGATGACAACAACACTATCCATCTTCATTTTTTGGTTAGCACTATCCATCTTCATTTTTTGGTTTGCAATATCCCTCTTTTTTTGGATGACAATAGAACCATTTCTCCACTAATCGAATGCAACCTTCTTTCATTTGCTAATAACGAAATCACTCACCAAAACACAAATTTTGTGGATTTAAGTAGCTCACTTGTTATAATTGTTATGGTTTTGGTCATTCTTCCAAATATTGCCCAACTCCACGAATGTTCAACAACCATAAATTCCAACAACAACCCACTGTTCATTTTGTTGCTACATCCAAGCCATCATCCAAAATTTATGGATTATGGACACAAGAGCCAGTCATCACCGTACTTCAAATATTGACAATTTAACTATTCATTATGATTTTCAGGGGTCTAATGAAGTTAAAATAGGAAATGGTAACACTCTCTCAATTGCTCATGTTGGCTCCTCCAATTGTTATTCTAATAACAATTTATTTTCTTTAAAAGATATTTACCATGTTCCTAACATTTATGTTAATTTTCTTTTTGTGTCTTCTTTTACTCAATCTAACAATGTATTTGTTGAATTTTTTCCCTCATATTTTGAAATAAAGGATATCTCTACGAAGGAGGTGTTGATTTTGGGATCGAATGACAATGGTCTATATTCATTATTTTTTGTCCGGTTTCTCCATCAACTGCATCTACCATTTTGCATTCCACACTGAAAATGGCTATGTTTTGTTTACTTCAAAGATGGCATAAATGAACGGGACATGCATCTTTGTGTATTTTTGCACTGTTCTTCGCTACTCAGACATTCCTATGCATTCCAACAAAATAAATAAACTGTCATGTTAGTGGGCCTATTTCTCAAAAGTCATAAATTTTGTTCTATTCGCAAAAGTACAAACTTCTTTTCCCTATTTCTCATTCTCATGTTGGTGGGGCCTTTAGATTAAATTTGTTATGATTTATAGGGACCTGCACCAATTCCTTATGTTAATGGTCATAAATATTATGACAAATTTTATGATCATTTTAGTAAATATTGTTGGATTTATTTTCTTCATTATAAATCAGAAGTTCTTAGTACTTTTATCAAGTTTTGTCATCTTATTGAAAATTTTTTTAATCGCTCGATAAAAAATTTTCAATCTGATTGGGGAGGTGAATTTCAGGCAATGCAAAAGTATTTATCTGATAATGGTATTAGTTAATAAATTGCTTGTTCCAAAACACCTAAGCAAAATGGTTGTGCTGAAAGAAAATATAGGCATGTCATTGAAATCGGTATCTTAATGCTTCATCATTCATATGTTCCTAAGAGTTATTAGACTTATGCTTTTGAAACCACTGTTTGCATCATCAATCAGCTACCTACACCTATATTAAATAACTCTTCCCTTTATTCCACTTTACTTAATTGCTTATGATAATACAATGATTTTTGAATTTTTGGGTGTTATTATCATCTTTGGTTAAGACCATACAATTCAAATAAATTTGCTCCCGGATAAAACAAGTGTGTACTTCTTGGCTATAATAAGGTAAATAAAGGATATTTTTATCTTGATTTTTCCACCTCCAAATTTTTTGTCTCACATCATGTTATTTTTTATGAGCATGTATTCCTATTTTTTGAGTCTCAATCTTCAGCTTTTCAAACGACTCCTAATCCCACCATAATTTTTATTCCCTACTTAGCTATTTTGCACAATAATCCTACCTTGTCACCAACTTCTCTTACCTTTAACAATTTGCCTACACCTCAAACTCCTTATAGTTCTACGCTAAATATAATTCCTAACTCTCCACCAAAATCTTATCTTGATGCAAACCCACCTTTATCTGCTTCTACAACTACCTCAAAGATATAAACCTCAACATCATCCTCCACCCAATCCAAATCAAATAGAAACTCCCACTAACCTGATTTGTCTCTCATTGTTAACCTTTCCAATTATAATTTACACCAAAACCAATTGTCATCAACCAATTGCCCGCCCATTCATAAAATGCATTCCATGATCACTGTTTCACAAACATGCTCCTTAAAACCTAACAACTACTATTCTATTCTGACATTTTCCATCGAACCATCAACATACAAACAAGTTGCAAGATCATAACAATGGATCCAAACAATGAAAGATGGGATGCGAGCTCTGTGTGCTAACCAAACATGGGATTTAATTCCTTCCACTAGCTCTCAAAACCTTATTGGATGCAAATGAGTTTACAGACTCAAACAAAAATTAGATGGCTCCATCATTCATTACAAAGCCTGTTTGGTGGCTAAAGGCTTTCATTAAAGACCGAGTATTGATTTTTATGATACTTACAGTCCTGTGGCAAAACTTGCAACTATTAGACTTGTGCTCTCCATTGCTCTTTCATTAAAATGGAAGATAAAGCAACTTGATGTCTCAGATGCCTTCCTTCATGACAATCTTGATGAGGATGTATTTATGCAACAACCTCCTAGCTTTGTTGATCCTCTATTTTCTAATCATGTGTGTAAGCTCAAAAAGTCTCTCTATGGCCTCAAATAGGCACCACGTTAGTGGTTTCGATGTCTCTATGATGCACTTCTTTAGCTTGGGTTTAAAGGTTTCAAGACTGATACATCATTGTTTTATTATAATACTAGCAGCACCACTATATTTTGCTAGGTTTATGTCAATGACATCATTTTAATAGGAAATGATTCTAACCATATTCAAGCTCTCATTTCTTCATTACGAAAACAATTTGATTTAAAAGATCTTGGTCTTTTGAATTGCTTCCTTGGCATTGAGGTTTTGGACTCCAAAAGATATGTTGTTAACTCAATATAAATATATCCAAGATTTACTTAACAAGTCATTTATGGATATGGATAATGGCATTTCTACTCCTGTTTTGCACTCAAATAAAATTATCTTTTTTGGATGGCAATTTATTTCCTAATCCCACACTTTATTAAAGCATTGTTGATGGCCTTCAATATTTGTCTTTTCCTCGTCTAGACATATCTTACTCAGTGAATAAGGTTTCTTGATTTATGCATCAGCCCACAGATTATTATTGGGTAGCTGTGAAATGAATACTTCATTATCTCGAAGTTATAATGTCTTATGGCCTGTTTCTACAACCTTCCTCCTCCATTCAAATAAGTGCCTACTATGATGCAGACTAGGGGTGACTCCATTGATGATCGTAAATCAACTTTTGGATTCAGTATATATGTTGGACCTGACTTGGTAGCATAGGGCTCCAAGAAGTTGCGCACTATTGCTCGGTCTTTAACCGAGGCTGAATACCGAGCTATAGCCTCCATAGTCACTGAATTATAATGGGTAACATTTATTCTCTAAGAGATTGGTCATTCTGCTTCTTCTTCTCCCATTATTTGGTGTGGCAACCTCAGTGCAATGTATTAAACAATAACTCTAATTTTTCATACTCATTCAAAGCATTTGAAAAATCGATTACCACTATGTTTGAGATCAGGTAATGCACAATACACTTCAGGTTTGACATATCTTCACTGCTAATCGAATTGCGGATTGTCTTACAAAACCATTACCAAAGCATCAGTTCATATTCTCCAAGATAAATTGACCATCGTCTCCTCTCCTACTCAACTTGCGACTGGGTGATAAGGATAATTTTCTCATGTATTTTCGATTCGAAAAGTGTATCAACATCTATATTTTTTATTATAACAAGCTCTCTTATATAATACAAACATAATCAATAAGAACTCAAGCTGAATATACAGTCTAAAAATGTTTGCCTTTCCCACTTCCATCCCTCCTCCAAAAAAATGTGGATCTTGACTTTTCTGTTTTGGAACTTATATAGATTTTTTTCTCTGATATTTTTGATATCTAATAGTCACATGAGCTGATTATTTAAAAATTCAAATAAAAAAGAACTTATAAGAATTATTGAATTATTGTAAGTGGTGAATATTCTATTTAATGTTTATTAGAGTTGCAATCTAAAGTTAGTTTTAATGTTAATTAAAAATGTTAGTTGTAATGAATGTTGTTTTTAATGTAAAATTATTGAAGTCTATTAAATAGTTTTTTAGTAGATATTATAGTTATTTGTTTTATAAATATATTTCTTATTTAGGTATATTTTAAATTCAAGAGAAATATTTTAAGTAAAATAAAATTTTAGACGAAAGTGTTGAAAAAAGTATTTATATACAATAAAAATTTGTACTTAATTGAGTACTTTTAAAAGTTATGAATACATTAAAAAAGAGAAAATTATAGTTATCTCCTTGAGATATTCCCTAATTCATCCCTAAGTTTTAGTTCCATTAACATTTTAGCCCTTTTATTAAATTTTCTATTAGTATCTTAATGAGTAAGACATTTTACCCCCTCTATTTTATAAAGACTAAATATTTTATCCCTATGTTTTATAAAAACTAACACTTTAATCTATTTTATTTTAATAAAATAAAAATTTTTGTTCTTTTTTAATTTTTTAATTATTTCAAATATAAAATCACAATTTTTTACTAAATTTTCAACAGTTACACATCTTTATCAACATTTGAAAATTAAAAATCAAATTATAATTTTAATAAATTCATTAATTTTTATCAATTTTATTTTATATTTATGTTTTTTTATGTTTAATTTCATTAATTTTACCTTCTTTTGAAGTAATTCGTGTTATATATTACTTTAGTTTAAGATAATACTAATTTTAAATAGAATAAAAATTAATAAAATTAAGTAAAAGAATGAATATAAAGTAAATTTATGAATATTTATAGATTTATTAAAATTACAACTTGACTTTTGAGTTATTGTGTGTTTTGTATGATTCAAAAAAATATATTGATGGAGTTATGTGTA
>CATIWM010193247.1:0-18387 GCA_949671775.1 Mallotus repandus
ACGACATAGGACTAACGGTTAAATTTTTAAAAATATTTAGTCCTTAATTGTTACAAATTGAACATTTAGGACTTAATTGTAAAAAGTATATTACTTTCAGACTAAAAAATGTCGTTATCCCTTATTTTTATTGCCTTTTTCCTATTTTTGTGTCTTTTATGCCTTTTGGAGTAAATTTGGTGTTTTTGTCATAAAGTTCACATTTTTATGGTAAAAATTTCATCTTTATTATTTTTATATATTTATTTCTGTTATATTTATTTGTCTATGTATTTATTTCTGTATTTTTATTATCTTTTTTGCTTTTTGTAATTTTTATTGCATTTATGCTTTTTATGGTAAATTTGGTGTTTTTATCATAGAGTTCACATTTTTATGGTAAAAACATCATCTTTATCATTTCAATATTTTTATTTCTATCATTTTCTTTTATTTGAATATTAATTTCTGCATTTTATTGTTTTTATAGTATTTTTGCTATTTTTCTCATATTTATGCTTTTTTATGTTAAATTTGGTATTTTTATCATAAAGTTCATGTCTTTATAGTAAAAATATCATCTTTATCACTTTAATTTATATTTTTCTTTATTTTTATTTATTTGTATTAAAATTTCTGTATTTTTATTTTTTTTATTGCATTTTTATTATTTTTATTACCTTTATGCCTTTTAGGGGTAAAATTGTTATTTTATAATAAAGTATATGTTTTTATGGTGCAAATCGCTTCCTTGCCACTTTAATATTTTTAACTCTACATTTTATTATTTTGAATTATATTAATTGCATCTCTATCATTTTTGTTCATTTCTTTAATGAATTTATTATTTTTATCATAAAGTTTCATTTTTTATGGTGAAAATAATTGTTTTCCTTGATAAATTTATTATTTCCATCATAAAGATAATATTTTTATGGTGAGAATAATATCTTTATCACTTTGATAATCCTTTTGTACCTCCCCACTTTATTTTTTCATATTTACATCATCATAAAAATCTTATTTTTAATGATAAAAATGATGACTTCACAGTAAAGTACCCAAATTTCCAAAATCTTGCAGCATGCATACATTACCATCCTTGTTTGCTTATGTGTTTAATTATTCCTTTATTTACTATCTTAATTATGAATGAATGGAATATATTAAGTTGTCCTATGTGTAATGTGTGCTTGCATGTGTGTGGAGACTAATCTTTATTTTACAGGTTTATTAGAATAGAATTTTTATTTCTTTTTCTCATTTTTATGTAATTTATAGAATAGGATTTTCCAAGGCAATGTAATCCTTAATCCCAATTTCCCCATTTATTTTTATTTTGGATGTATTTATTAGAATAGGCTTTTTCTCTTAGGTTGTAATCCTTAATCCCTTTCCCCCTTTTTTTTATTTTATTTTGCTTATTTGCTTGCTTATTTGTATTATTTCTTGTATGCTTGTGTGCTATACCTACATGCTTACTTGCCTACATGTTTATTTGCTTAATTGTTTGCTTATCTATCATGTGGTGAATGCTCGGTTATCCAATTATCCCGCAGTTTATTTAAACTGACTAATGCTTGAGTGTGGTAAAATGGATCATAAAACTAAAACTAGGGTGAAGTAGTGAATAAATAAGCAATGTGTATAATAACAAACAAGATAAGTAACTCCTAGCCCCCGAACCCGAATTCTCTAGTTATGGAAGTGAGTTTTTTACTTCTTCCCAATTCAAGTCGGGTGGTGACTCTAATTTACAAAGCTTAATCAGACAAACCCTTCCACAAATAATAACAAATAGAAATCCAGTAAGTCGGTCGCGATCAGCCTGTGTGCCCCAATGCTATAAGCTCACAGATCCCTGTGATCCTTATCACAGTTTTAATAAAAGGATTATCAATATCAGATAAAGAGTTATCAGTATCAGTCTACTTGGGATAAAAAAATAATATGATTGAATAATATACGGGTGATATGAACCATGTCGTATATTGATTTAAGATATCGCATGACAAAAGGACTATAATACTCACTGTGTATTAGGTTGTGTCGAATTATCGACCTTCACACAACTTGGGTAGTTATAATATCTTGCTAGAGGCCGCTTGTGACTTGTGGGCTAAAATGGGAATTTTAGGCCCACTGCCAACGTTATGTGAACCTACAGGGTCGTACAATTGGAATAGGCTCAAAGCAAACTTGGGTTAATTAACCCAATAATAATCTCTCTTGAAGAATATATATATATATATATGTGTGTGTGTGTGTGTGTGTGTGTGTATTTATATTTATTTATTTTGCTTATTTAAATAAATAGGAAATAATTCCAATTTTAGAATTAGAATCAAAATAAAAAAGGAAGTTTAATCTTACCAAAATTGTTTTGGTAAGTAAGTGGTTAAATAACCCCTAGAAGGGATGTCCATATATACATCTCTTTCTCTAGGGTTTTCCAAGGCTATTATTTTCCTCCTTCCTTTACTTCTTTTGACAAAAGAAAAATACATAGAGAGAAAATAAAAAGAAAGAGTTATCTTGAAAAGGTGCTAGCACACTAACATTGCTTTGGATACCTTGTTCATGTAGATACTGACAGAGGGCGTGGCTTTATTAGCAACGTCTTGATCCAACAAGATCTATATGAAAAGCTCGAAGTGGGTGCCACTTGAGTGAACCCCTCTCTTCCTTCCAACATTGTTTCCTTGAAATCGTATTAGTAGGTTTTTGGATTCTCTCTTTAATCAATTTATTCAAATTACATGGATCCTGTGGGGGTTTTTTAGTTAAAATTTGTGTTTTTCGTTGCATGTATGAATTAATGAAACCCAACAGTGGTATTAAAGCCAGTTGTTATTCGATTAAATTGATTTATTATATATATGATATATACATGAGAAGTTCTTAAAATATATGTGATATATTTGACGTTGAAAAATGTTTTCAAAATTTTGATTGAACTTTTTATGTGATGATTTAATTAATCCATATAAAAATTAGTAATGTGAAAGACCTTTTTGTTTAGCTCCCGGGGTTGGGACATTTTTCCAATTCCGAGGCACATGGCAACTTTGCCAGATGGGACATCCGTTCCATTTTCGGGATAGGGACAAATGATTGGTCTCGGGGAGATGCAAGATACTTTATATTTGGAGTCACCACCTAGTTTTGAAAACTAGGAAAAGATGAAAGGGACGACATCAGGTCATTCAATGAGTATTGTCCCTAACAGAGATTCTGAGCCTGGGAGATCTCATATACTTTTTGACTATTTCTCATTATGATACTCAATATGGCTACTGCAACACCCTAGTTTCGGTAATGACAATTAATATATGCACATTCACACAAGCACATTGATAATAATGGAAAGTATGAGAAATTTCAGCATAATTATTTACAAGGCTTTCCCAGTAAATACATTCGAAAAAGGAAAAGAAGAATGCGAAAATGTAAATCTAGTCCTGATCTATAAAACACTTGCAAGATAGAGGTTAACGCAACTATGTGAAATTCAATCTATTCGTCCACTAGGACAACAGTTAAGCACAACAAATATGATTAGATAAATAATAAAAGATGATGATTGCATCATTGGACCGCAATGTCAAAGCTTTAGATTAGATAAGTTAGCTTTCGTGTTTATTGAATAATGATTTATTATGATAAAACAAAGTAGAGATTATTCAACCAGCATGCAAATGGCCAGTCTCATCACATAATCACAATAATTTTGAAACTTTTGGCGACAGTAAAGTAAAATGCAAAATCGTAAAAAAAAACGTGCAAAAATGATTATTTGGTCCTTAGATTCGACTGAGCTTATTTTTTGAGTCTTTGAAGCTTTATCTTCATGGGATTCTTAAGTCGTCCTTGTTAAGAGGTTGAAAATGATGTGTGTAATGCAAATTCATATACCTTTGAAGCGTGCTTTGACAAAGATGAGGGTGGGTTTGGTTCAAAAGCGGTCTAAAAATCCTACGAAAAATGTAGTAGGTAGACTAAAAATGTCTGAATTGGGACTCTTGAGTCTTCAATTCGATAGTGTTTTAGTGTGTTCGTCTGCTTGTTGCTCCCCTTGGCTCTTGGCCGTTTCAAAATGGGAGGTAGAGACCCCTTTTTATAGGGAAAAGTGCCTAAAAATACGTGATTAGGCATCCCAACGAGTGTGTGTGCATGCTTTTGTGCATGGTCATGCCTCTAGTGCACGTGATCATGGGCCTGGGGCGCATGATCACGCGCTCTTGCACATGTCACGTGGCCTTCCCAGGCTTCGATCGTGCTATTTTGAGGGTGCTTTTCAACATTTTGGAACCTCCCGGACACATTTTCGACATCAGTTTTGTCAAAATTGGCTTCCAATTTTATGAAGTGGGACTCTAGTCTCATGAAATGAATATTGGTCTGATGAGTTACTCGTTTTGAGCAACAATTGCTCGAAATGAGTGACTTACCACTCCGATAATTTGTAATTCATAAAATTAGGGTGCAACTTAATGATTCAAAGGTTGATTTTGGTTTCTGAAGGTTTGGTTCAATTTTTTAGACTCACAGCATGTTGTAGAGGTGGTAAGAATGAACAAGCACCTGTCATATTCGGAGAGATAATTTCTTCACTAGACCATTTTTGGGACAGTCAAAATTCAATGTATGACAGTTGCCCCTTGCTTCACGTGTGTTGCATAGTCCTTTAGTACTAATTTCAATACACATGAAGTAATGCAGAGATGCGAAAACCATTTTTGGGAAGAGGTACTTACCTGATGGTGTGTCGTTTTGTCTTTTAACGCCAGGCTCATCACTGTTGATGTTGTTTTGTTTGGTTGGAGGAGTTATCGTTTGTTTGTGTGCTTGTAATTTCCTCAGGTGAGGTAAAATGATGCTTTTGTAAGCTTGCTGAGGTGACAAGCAAATGGGAATGCTACCATAATCTACTGAGGTGTCGAGCTAATAGGGATGCTACTATAACCTATTAAGGTGTCAAGCAAATGGGGATGCTACTATAACTTGTTAAGGTGTCAAGAAAATAGGGATGCTAATGTAACCTATTGAGGTGTCAAGAAAATGGGGGTGCTACTATAACCTATTGAGGTGTCAAGCAAATGGGGATGCTACTATAACCTTTTGAGGTGTCAAGCAATAAGAATGCTACTAAGCAGGTGAAATGCTTCTAAGTAGATAAAAATGTTACTAAGCAAATAAGAATGCTATTAAGCAGATGAGATGCTTCTAAGTAGATGAAGATGCTACTAAGCAAGTGAAAATGTTTCAAAGCAGATGAAATGCTACTAAGCATATAAAATGCTTCTAAGCAGATGAAATGATTTTAAGCAGATGGAATGCTACTAAGCATATGAAATGCTTCTAAGCAAATGAATGCTACTAAGTGGATAAAGTGCTACTAAATAGATAAAATGCTACTAAGTAGATAAGATGCTACTAAGCAGATGAAATGCTTCTAAGTAGATGGAATGCTACTAAGTAGATGAAATGCTTCTAAGCAGATGAATGCTACTAAGCAGACAAAATGCTACTAAGCATATAGAATTCTACTAAGCAGATAGAATGCTACTAAATAGATGACATGCTTCTAAGCAGATAAAATGCTTTTAAGTAGATGAATGCTACCAAGTAGATAAAATGCTACTAAGCATATGAAATGCTTTTAAGCAGATGAAAGATACTACTGAGCAGTAATGATGCAGTGATGATGTCATCATTTGTTGTGTTTCGAGCGTGATTTTGTGATGTGACAATGTGATAATTGCAAGTGTGACATGCTTGTGTCATTTGTGCTTCATCTTTCTCTTTTGATGAATAGTGATATGTCTTTTAGAGACAGTGATGTTAGATGCAGTGTCCTAAAACACATAATATTCAGCTTCTTCTAAGGGTTATAGCTTCATCATTATGTCCACTAACTATTTTACAAAATGGGTGGAAGCAATCCCTATGATGAAAGTGGAGCAAAAAGATGTCATTTCAATTATTAAAGAGCATAACTTTCATAAGTTTGGGATTTCCCAAACTATCACAACATACTAAGGAATAATGTTCACTAGTGATGAGATGAAAGAATTAAAGGAGGATTATGACATCAAGCATTTAGCTTCAACCCCACACTATACTCAAGCTGATGGTCAGGCTGAAGCTTCCAACAAAATCATTATTGGCATACTAGAAGATGTTGCAAGATAACCCAAGAGATTGGCTAAGAATTATGTCTTAAACTCTCTGGCATATAGGACCTCAAAAAGGGAAGGTACTGGTACTAGTCCCTTTGCTCTTACCTTTGGGCATGATGTTATTTTGCCCTTAGAAGTGTGTGTTTCTTCTTTGATAGTTGTAAAAAAAAATGACCTGAGACCATCAGACTTATTTGAAGCTATGTTGATGGAATTGGAAGATGTGGATGAAGAGAGATTAAGAGCTTTCACCAATATGGTAGTTCAAAAGAAGAAAGTTTCCAGATTCTATAATAAAAGAATTAAAAGGAAGAGGTTTGAAAAAGGTGATATGGTCTAGAAAGTTACTTTGCCACATGGGACTAAAGATAGAGAGCTTGGAATATGGTCTCCCAATTGGGAGAGTCCATTTAAAATTCATCAAGTTTTAGATGGCAATGCGAACTAGTTAGCAAGTCTTGATGGAATTCCACATAAAAGGTTCATTAATTGTAGATACTTAAAGAAATATTTTCCCACTATGTGGGAGATAAGAGAGCAAACCTGAGAATTCTTGTAATGGCCTTTGGCTAGAATTATCACCAAAATATATTGGTGATATTTTTATTATGCCTTGGTTTGAATATAAGATGGCATATATAGCCATCTTTTTTAAATAAATAAATAAAGAAAGTTTATTTATTTTTTGTGTGTCATTTTAGTTTCAATTAGGCATTAAGGTTTGTTTAAATAGTGTTGTGAACAGTAAAGTGATAAAATTTTGGCAGAATTTCTGCTGAAAATTGAGCCACAATGAATGGTTGTAGTGTTAAGCGTGTGAATTGTTATGTAAAATACAAAAATTCAACAAAAGCAAAAATCTCCAGAATAATTCATCAGCACTACACCATAAACCAATAATCTTCAAGCATCCATCATAGGCTAATAAGTCATGAAAAATACTCAAAGGACTTAAAGTCAAGAATTATCTAGAAGCCTAACTCAAGGCTATCATCAAAATACATAAGTGATAAAATGAAGTCAAGTTTAAGACATGAAAATCAAAGGGAATCAAAGTCAAATCCCTTAAAGGTGTCCCAAATCTCTAGGCATTTTTGCCTAGTAGTCATGGTCTCCTATTCCTACTTCATCCATTCTGCAACAACATCTTTTTGACTAGCCAAAGCTTGTCCCATGGGTTTAACTCTACAAGTGGCAATTTTATACTCATTAGTCGTAAATTCATTCCTATAAAGTAATTATTCTCTTTCAGCCTCCAAAATTTTAAGTCTGGCCCTTAAGTCTACTATTTCCTATTCCTTTTGGTCGAAAGATGCTTTAGCCTCACTTTCAGCAATTTTCATCTGTTTCACCTTAGCTTGCTCAGCTAAGAAATCTTCTTTCCATTGGTGAAAAAGGCATAAGTGTTTAGAAGCATCCAATTATGTAGCACTAGGATCGTCCAGATGTGTAAAGCTTCAAATGACTTGATCCCTCAAACTTGAAATAGCTGCTGACTTTGATTTTTGCTCCAAAAATTTAGAGATCAGTAACCAAAGTGGATCTCTGAATCTCCCTTAATCCAGTGATCTCCAAGCTAAGAAATGATTTTAGATATAAGCTTTATTAACTTGATCTTGAGCGGGAAGTAGGATGGTCACAACTATTATAGGGATATTAAGAAAACTGAGATCCAAAGCCAAGTCATTATCACCATGAGAACACCAAGTCTTAGTTGTATAAAAGACAAAGTGATTAGTAGGATCTTAATTTTAAGTAAATTTAAAAGTTAAAAGAAAGTTGTAAATTCAAACCTGAGTCTGAGGGGATGGAATACTAATAGAAACTAGAGGGGGAGAGGAAGTCTTGGCCTTTTGCTTGGCTGAAGTAGTTTTTTGCATGCAGAATGAGATATCTTCCTCACTAGAGGAAGACTTTGTGGGAGAGAGTGGATCTCGAGGAGCCTCAATCTCGCGGTTATTAGCTGTTGTTCCAAATAGAAATGAGGTTTAGAAGAAATAAAATGCAGAAACAATGATAAAAGATGAGAACTTACTAGAGCCAAAAGCTAAATTATCACTCTCTTAATCTTTTATCTCTTTAATATCAATTTCCTTTTTGCTTTTGCCTTTTGAGGAAGGCTGTAAGGTGATTAATCTGGAAGATTTGTGACTTGGTGGAGGAGGAAGGGTAGCTGCCTTTCTATTTTTGGAACTCCCCCAGACTTGCTTGCTTTTACTTGGGGTAATTGTAGCTGTAAAAAGGATGAAGGTCAGTATGATGCTAAATGAGGGCAAAATAAAGTAAAGTGAAATAGCTTTCCTTTGTCCTTAGTGGAAGCAGACATGGTAAAATCCTTATATCTATTTTCCCACCATTTCTGATAATTCTTATGATTACTGTAATCTATAGTGGTGGTATAATATGTAAGGAGTCTTAACTCTTTCTAGATGTCTACTATTACTTTCTTAGAGTAAGAATAAGGGTCCACTCTAAACAGAGGGATGATATGAGAGTCTAAGGAAGAAGGAGGAATGCATGTTTCTAATCTAAACTGGTGGCTACATTGGAATGGCAAATAGAATTCAAAAGAGAGGGAAGTGAAAGGCAAACCACTTTATTTAATAAATTCATTTTTACCACTAAGAATAAAATGCTTAAGAGTGGTGGATCTGCAAAAGATCTATCTACTTTATGACATTTTTAGATTTGATCTATAGATAGATCAAATCTAAAAATGTCATAAAGTGATTAAGCCACCTAGGCATATCAATTAGACTCTCAAAAATAGACAAATTGCTATTGTCCCTATTTTTTAATTGCATAAAAAAGAAAGGATTTGTTCATGCTTTTAGATGCATACATAAGAAATAAGGGTACCTCCAATGTCAGCAAGGGGTAGAATAGTAGAAGCTGATAAGTCATCATTGAATTCTAGAAAGTAAGGTAAGAGATAACATTGTAAGAACCAAGCTCCCCCACCCAGGTAATGAAAAGGCTCTATACTAACACTCTTCTTTAAATTGGAATATAGACTACTAAGAAGGATACACCCTAAGGCTAAATGATCTCCATATTCTAATGCCTTAGCTAGAGGAAGGTATTCAACACTAGGTCTAGCTGATGAAGGACATAAAATATACTTGCAAATTAAGACCTAGAGGAAGGCAATGTGCTTCTCAGCGGATGATGGATCAAATAAAGGCAAATAATGGGAAATAACCTTAGGGTAAGAATCAAAAGTCCTAAAAGAGATGTTTTTTTATATCTATTGAGATTCATCAAGTAGACAAACAATATCATCTCCTAGAATGGGTAGTTTGGTCACCACAAAGATGTTTGACAAAGTAATGGTCATATGACCAAAAGGAAAGACAAAACAACTACAAGTAGGAGACCAGAACCTTAGTGTAATGGAAAGAAGAGAAGGCTGGTATGTGTTAGGCTTCATTATCATCAGCATAAACTAGGAAATACCAAGATGATCCCATAAATTACTGAATTCAGGTTTTAGCTTTTCTACCCATCTATTCCAGTCTTTGCAAGGTCGTACCCAAGATTTATGGTGAGATGGAGCAACCATACAATCCTTCTGGAAAATAAAATCTTTGGCTTAAAAGCCAAGGTAAGGGAGTAAAAGACTTCCTTAGGAATCAAATAAGAGGGGTGAGGTAGGAGGATAATTTTAGTGTTACTCTTCTATCTATATGAGAAGTACCTGAAATTTATAGGCTCAGGCAAGAAATAAAAGAAAAAGGTTGAATGAACAAAAAGGTGAGGAACTATTTACTTGATGTTAAGGTTAGCAGGGCAGAGGCCTATTTTGATGTTCTTTATAATTTTGAGTTTAATTACTATGAAATTAAGTGTTAGAAGAATGGAAGAGTAATAAACTTAATAGTGATATTTGGTAAAATAGCTAAATACAATAAGGTGTACCTTAAGGTCATCTTTGGCCTCCTCAGAGTAGACAAGTGTTTCAGGAATGGGAGCTAATGGGCAAAATTCGCAAGTGCATAAAATTGTACAATTAGTAATAAAAAGATATAGTTCCCACAGGGATAGTGTTAATTACAGAGCTACTCTTAATATTTTGCTTGTCTACACAACCAATAATTTTAATGAGAAAACAAGTAAATTAAATCTAAAACAATATGAAAGTTTGTCATAAAATCTATATAATCAAAGACGTTAGGGTTTAATTCCCTTAGCTCAAATTAATTCAAAGGATAGTAAATTCTTATTTATTATAAATAACATTTCATTTCTAAAGCATCATTAATATTGTGACGTCTATCTCAAGTACTCTCACAATTAATCAATTATGATAATTAAGTGATTATCTAGCTCTCACTAGCACAAATAATTAATCATAACAAATTTATTCAAGCATTCTTCTATGGAATATTAATATTAAAGTGTCTCTCAACTAAGTCAATTTAAATTAATAGATTATTATTGCTTTTCTCACTAGAATCAATCTCTTGATCTATCTATAGTTTATAATTCAATTCAAAGGGTGGCTAAGCCTATGGAAAGAATTAAGCCTAATAACTTTCATGAAATGTATAACCTTTTATTTAGAATTTATTTGGTTAAGTTCATACTGAGCTGGGTTCATTAAAACCTTAACTAACCTACTTAGTTACTCCTAGAAATTAGATAAAAACAATAAGAGATGATGATTGATAACATATTCAGAAATAAGTAAATATATACAAAGTAAGAGAATAGAAGAAGAAAAACTCTTTTTATTTAGCTTGCTCAATATTGTCATGAATCATCAGCTCTTGTTCTCAAATCTAAGAGCTTGAGTTGAAAATTAATAAAACTAAAATTAAAATAAATAACAAGAGTGCTATTTTTTGAGGTAGCAGCCTCTAAAAATTGTATATCACTGAAAAATAAAACTTCTCTATTTATAGAGTTCACCAAAAACCGTAAAAATAACTTTCCAAATTCAGCATTGTGTTGGTCAAGTGATATGGTTGTGTCACGCAATAGACTCTCAAAATGTAGCTCTCTGACACGGTTGTGTCACTCCTCTGACACGGCTATGTCAGAATAGCCTTCAGTAGCTCTTTAATTTCTCGAATCAAGCATAGATGTGTCTAAAATATGACACAACTGTGTCCCTACTATGCTTCAAAATATTCATTTTCTTACCCTTTTAAATAGCCAAAATTGCTCCTAACTTCAAGTTCTCATTGCTTTCTTCCAACATAAATTCCCACTGAAAGGACCTACCAAAATTCACACCCAAAACAATGTCAAATGCATAAAAAGTATTTAAAAATGCTTAAAATGATAAATTTAATATTATTTTAACTCTAAATGCTATTTATACCTAAAACATACTGTTATCTAATAAAAACTTATAATTCTAATACTAAAATGCAATTATTTAGTGCTTAAAATATGGCATTTTTAGCACTTATCAACTCCCCCAAACTTGAGCTTTTGCTTGTCCTCAAGCAAACCTCTTTCATATAATGAATAAAATTCATTAACTAGCTTCACTTGGACAACCACTCTAATCTTCCAATAATACAAAACTTAATAAATTGAAACTAAAACAATAAACTGAGGTCAACGATATAAAAATTTACCATGTGAAGAGCAAACTTTCTCATTGAACACATGAAAATAAACTATTGATTTTGGAGAAAAAATGAAAGCAAGAAAATATCATTTTAGTCTCTGGCTAGTCAAATTCTCAACATGTAAGGTTCCTTTTTATGTTTTTCTTTAATTGCTTATAAAGGTTTCCCAATTACAGTGATCCCCCACCTTTCTCATATTACTCGATATGGATACCTTTAAAGGGTCCTTTAGATTCTCACACCCATACTCATATTAGAGCATTGGAGTAGATAGAACTTATGCAAACATAATACACTTCAAAGCAAACTCTAAGCAATTTATTGAGTGAGTACGTTTTATGCTCCATCTCACTTTTTATTTATTTTTATTATTTTATTTTATGGCTCCAAAACATGCAAGAATCTACCAACATAGGCTAGACTTTAATCTTTACTCATAATCATCTTTCTGTAACACCAAAAATCTAATTTCAATCACTCAATAAGAAAGTAAGCTTTAAGTTCATTAAAGTTCAAAAATGCTTAACCATAGTTTATTCCTTTAGCTTAACAACTTAAAAATAAAGCATTAATATGAGATTATTGCACTTTTTCAAGGAAGTAATCACATAATGAACCTCACTCATCATATGAATGAGTGCAAATTCTCAAGCATTAAGCAAATGAATCCTAAAATCAATCTATATGCTAAAAAAATTAAAATAATTTTAGAATAAAAATAAAAACTAAATATGCATGATATGCATGGCTCTCTTTTTTTTATAATTAAATGCAAATGTTTTAAATATGAAAGAAAATAAACATAAATTAAAATGCAAAAGAAATTAACTCCCCTCTAATGAGATTCGGTTGGTGGAGGTAAAGATGGCACAAAGACACCTGCAGCCTTGATAGCTTTCCTTATCTTCTTTAATTGTTGTGTTTGATATTTGGAAGTTCTCTAAAATTCCAAGTGTGCCTCATACAAATTTGTAGTAATGCTCAACTCCATTCTCTCCAAATAGTCTTGGAATTTTTGCCAATTGAAATTCTCTTCTTTCGATTTCTTCATCTTAGTCCATTCTTCATTATTACTTGCTTTTTCACTCTCTTCATCATGTAAAGATAAAGAATTCTTTTGCCTCAATTCATATTGGCACATTAGGTAGCAACTCCTAGCAGTTGGCTCTTACAATGTCATATAATCTATTATGACTTCGGCTTTGTTAAGTGCCTTGGCATTCAGTGTTTAAGTTTTGCATCTTCCAAAACTACATGTGTCAAGATCTCTATTTGCAAAGTACATTGCCAATCTCGTGACCATATGTCTAGATAGCCGTCTTTCTTAATTGCACTACATGACTCAGAGTTTGGAAAATAAAGTTTATTCTCAAAACTCAAGTGTTAGAATATAAGCACCATAGCATGAATAATTCACTCATAGTTACCCTAGAACTATCTTGTCTTCCCAAAATATTATATGGCATGAATTTATGCATCATTATCAATGAATGGTCTTGAATGAATCCATTAGGCATACCTTCTCCTATACCAAAA
Organism: Mallotus repandus; assembly: GCA_949671775.1. Classification (NCBI taxonomy): domain Eukaryota; kingdom Viridiplantae; phylum Streptophyta; class Magnoliopsida; order Malpighiales; family Euphorbiaceae; genus Mallotus; species Mallotus repandus. The sequence continues at coordinate 13,280 of CATIWM010193247.1, forward strand.
GTTTCATTATTTGTAATTACTTTCCAAAATCCTTTAGCATTAAAATCATTAGGAGGATTGACATATCCTCCTTTAAGAATTGAAATATTTCAGACATGATAGCATGATCAAATCTATATTCCTTACCGAAGAATCTACATGCATAAATTTGTTCCTTTTTGTTAATTACTTTGAATGTAGTGTAAAATTCAATAGTAAGTTCATAAAATGTATCATATTTTAGAGTAGCAAATTTTTTCCAACCTATTTGATGACACCAAAGTTGAATATCTTTTTCAATTCCGACATCATAAAGCACATCATAATCAAAAAATCTAGGAAGCTTAAACTCACACTTTCGAAGAGAAATAAATTTTTCACCATCTTCTTCCAAATGGATGGGAAAGAAAGCATCAAATTTTGTTGTCAAATAATGAATTCTTACACTTCTTTGCATGTTCTTCTTAACCCCCAAACCACCCCCCCTCCCCCCCTACCACCACCACCATTTATTGCTTGTTCTTCTTATCAAAAGACATGTTTAGCAATTTTTCTACAAGAAGAATTCTTAGAGAAAATAATTGAAATAAAGTGTTTAAGAAGAATAATATTAATATGAATGCTTCCTACTACAGGATTTTAGAAGTATATATAGATACCATTTAACCTTGGGGATATCTAAAAATTTAAGGAAAATAAATAAAAATAAAAACCCTAATTTGAAAAGGAAAAAAATAAACTGTCCAAATAAAAATTCATGTTTACTTGATATTAAAGAGGAAATAAAATTAAAAAGGAAAATACTTGTTTACTTGATATTAAAGAGGAAATAAAATTAAAAATGAAAATATTCTTAATTAAATTATTTAGGAAATATATAAACCTACTATCATTAGGAAAACAAATAAAATTTTTAGATTTTTGAAAAATTATTGAACAATGAAAATTTTATTAAAAATAAATCCCTCCCCCACACTTAGAATTAACATTGTCCTCAATGTTGTGAGCTTAGAAGGAAAAAAGGCCATGGAAAATCAAAATTTTAAAGAAATCAAGTTGCCATATGCTATGTGCAGGTCGACACAGCTGTGTCAAATTTTGACACAACTGTGTCTGATATGCAGAATTTTTGCTTATACAAATCATATATTTTCAATTCAATCATCCACATAAGTTCAATATGACATGTTTACATAGCAGCAGCTTGATTTAACCATAAATAACCACATTTTGGCCTAATGCATATTTAATCAAATTCATATTGTCATTCAATGCAAATTATAATTTGAATATGATTAAACATATAAACAATTGAAATTAAAATTTAGAATTATCCTTACAAACCAAACATAGATAGCAACATAAACAAAAAATCAAAATATCAAAACAAACATTCCAAATTTTAAACAACCCAAAATTCAAAATATTGAAATACTTAAAACTTCAAAACACAAAACAATAAAAGATTTCATGCATTCAAAATGGAAAACATCTTTTTCTTCAATTAATCATCATTTAGGAGGTGTGGATGGGTCTTGTGGAGGCTCGAGTCTTGACTTCAAAAATACGCCATGAGATTGCGATTAAGCAATTTAACCTCATTTGTCAAACTCTCAAAATTAACTTCCAAAGCTCCAACTTGCAATTCCAAATTGTCAATTCTTTCTGCCATCCGTTCTATTGTTATTTCTTCAACTTTCTCTTCCTCTTCTTGACCCTCCATTTGCTCTTGTCCTTGAGTTTGTACATGAGCTGGCTCTGCAATTCTTCTCACCGACCTCCAATCGTAATTCATATGTTCAATCAGTCCCATGGACTCCACCACAGGAAGGCCTATCATATTGGTTCCCTTTACCTTGTCATATTCCTATATTGACAAATCAAATCCATAGTATTCGGCAATTGCTATCACTATTCCTCCAATCTTGATCGTAGAGTATCGGGTTGCAACATATTTCAATTTAAGAGCAATAGCATGGCATATATCAAGCTTAATATTATTCACCATACAAAACATAATTGTCAATTCAATGCTTGTTACCACTGCTTCACCCTCCTTCCTTCTAAAAATGGTATGAGCCAATAATCTATGAATATATCTAAGAGCATGGGAAAGGATTTTTTGTTCCTTGGTAGATTTAGGCTCATAAAGCACATCTCTATTGAATTCTATGTGTGCGGGGTGACCACTAGGAAAATCTAACACTTTATTCAATTCAAATATGCGTATATCAAAATCCTATTCCCTAACCCAAAGATTAATATATTAGTTTCTTCATCAAACTGAAAAGAACTTAAAAACTCACAAGTCACTCTATCATATGCAGGATAGGTTTTCATCATGAATTGCTCCCAACCCATTCTTGTTAGATACATGCTAACTTCTTCAAATAATCCTACCATCTCTAAATTTGACTTACTTATACATCTATTTGTTTGAATTTTCGTATGCCTAACATCTTTATACCTTTTTCTATAAACTTCACTTACGAATTGCATGTTTGTTGGATATGGAATCACCTCTTTTTCTTCTTCTTCTTGAGTTTGTAGATTTGCTAACTTTCCTTAATGTCTTATTTATGCTCTTTTTGAAGGAGGAGGACCGGCCTTCTTTGAAGCTAAACTCTTTAGTCTCATCTTAGAACGAAGAGAATTCTTGTTTTGCTTATATTTTGAATAGGGGCTACAATTTCTAAGCTTGTTAATGTTTTAAATGGTGTTATGATGAATTTATAAGCAAATTCAAGTTAAATCAATTAAGGAAACTGAAAAGGTTTATAAAAAGAAACAAGTTTAAAATGGTGCAATCATATGACATAACTGTGTCTCACATATAACACAAATGTGTTGAATTTCATGCAAAAATTTAAAAATCAATGACACAGTTGTGTCTGATTCCTAAATGATTTTTCTATTTCTTTCTAGCAAACCTTAAATTAAATAATCTTTCAATCAATCATTCACAAATTGTAATTCCATGTATTCACAATAGTCAGAAATCCATGTTAATAGACGCACAACATGTCACAAAGAAAATTAACATCTTGATCATATATTTAAGATAATTAATAAAACTTACAACCTTTTTTTCTTTTTTTTTTATAACTTTTATTGATCCCTTTCTTTTTTTCTTAACTTGATTGTATTACAACATCATGTTTCCTTGCAAAACAGCATAATCTAATAAAAATTAAAGAAATGAAAATATTTTAATAAAGGAAAAATAATAAAATTAGAAATAAAGATTAAGTTATAAAGCTTGGTTGAGCCGCCAAGAAGCATTTGTTTATTAAGGTCATTAGCTTGACCATAGTTTGAGTCATGCATTAGTGTTCGTCAAGTAGGCAACTTGATGGAATGCATCAATTTTGCTCCCATGGTATTAAACTTATCTCTTGAAGCATTTATTAATTTAATTGCCCTGATGGAAAAGTTTGAATTACTTCAAAATGTCCCGACCATCTTGTTTTTAATTTTTTAGGAAACAACCTTAATCTAGAGTTGTAAAACAGAACTTGTTTATTCTGCTGGATGATTGCATCATGCCACTTCTTGGAATTTGCTTTATAAATTTTTGAATTCTCATAAGCATTTTGTCTAATCTCATCAAGTTCATCTAGTTATAACATTATCTTTTCTGCTGCCTTTTTGAAGTCATAATTTAAAGCTTTGATTGCCCAGTAAGCTTTATGTTCAAGTTCCAGCGGAAGATGACATGCCTTTCCTAAAGGAATCGATTACACACACTGGAATATAGCGGAAGCATGGTGTGAGCATGAAACTAGTTAGGATAAATTTCAAAAAAATTTCCTTGCGTGTAACCCTTGCATGAAAGGCAAGAATTCCAAAAATAGCAAGATCACAACACATTAATTTATACAACTAATTACTTGCATGCTTAATAGACAATATAAATCAAAGATTCACAAAATAATCAAAGCACAAAGCATGGTAAGAGACCTAAATCTAGAGTTTAGTAACTCTTACAAACTCCAAATGTTGGTAGTACGCTCGATAGGCATTAGGAAATGGTTGATGCAAATCTATAAGGTCCTACCTCCCAAGTGTGAAGCCTCTAGCTTGAAACACACAAGTGGCACCGGAATGACTCAAAGCTTTAAAGAATCTCCACCCGCAAGCTCCTCCTTTTTGGTGACCCAAAAGCTTGCTAAAGCTCCTCTCTTTGCTTGGATGATGTAGGACTTCTTGCCTCCTTTGGATGGATGTAGCCTTCACTTGCACCACTTTTGTACAAGGGAAGTTGAAAATGGACATATGAAGAAATACAACTATAGTATCTCTCACTCACACACTTACAAAAAGAAGAAGAAGAAGAAGAAGAAGAATAAGTCTCAACTCTTGAGAACTCTCTCTTATTTTCTCTCTTTTTTTGTTAATCTCTCTAAGGAAGTGGTAAGTGTTCTTATGTAGAGAATATACTCTAGCTTAGTGTATATGTTAGAGACTAATTTTACATGTGTAGAGATCCTCCACTAACTCAAACTTGAGTATTGAATAAGCCATCCATGCATGTAAAGATTGTCTACTTACTTTTTACTTTTGCATTAATTAAGTAACCTCATGCATGTAGAGATTCTCCACTAACTAAAGGTGCATGCTTATGACACCTTGCCATGGTGTCACTCATGCAATCATATTGCATGGAAAACACATGCTTAGGTGGTCACCATGCAAGCGTGAGCATCATATACTTATGCTTATATGGCACCTCCTTTAATAAGTGGGCTTTAATTAGTTGGGCTTATTTAACTCTTAAATGAGCCCATCTCTATAACATCCACTAATTAGATTTATGGGCTTTATTTAACACTTAAATAAAAGCCTTTCTCACTAATACACTAAATTATTTAAACCCATCCATCATCCATTAAGCTACATATACATGGTCCATCTCATCGCCCATATCCAAAGTAGTAAGGTGGCAAATATTAATTTAGTCCTTAAATTTAATGTAGATGGCAGGGTTTAGCACGCGCCCAAGTTTATTGCAATCACAGCACTGTTTGAGCTCAGGGCTCTAGGGAACACACTAACCACTGTCACAAAGACATGGCGTGGAGATGAGGAGTCGCCACCCAGGGTAATAACTGGGACAAATCGAAAGTGGT
>CATIWM010193262.1:0-11017 GCA_949671775.1 Mallotus repandus
TTAATAGCCAATCTTATCACACATCAACCCGATCACCCAAATCCTCTTCACCCAATCTTTCCACATCCAACTCAATAAACTCACCAATAACTATTCACTGATCACCCTTATCTTCTACTCCCAATAATAATCCAACCACACTAATATACAACCCTGAAGGCCTAAAACTCTTTGTTGATTTACGTAACCAAGACCAAGAAACCAACCTTTCACCATCTCCACCACATAGAACACATCATATGACATTACGACCTTCAACACTTCAACGCAAACCTACAGCCTTCCATTCTTTTACTACCCAAACCAATATTTCTTCCATTACCGAATCCACTTCCTTTGCCTAAACTCAAAAATCTTATTCATGGAGACAGATAATGAGCAATGAAATGATAGCTTTATACAACAACAAACTTAGGATTTGGTACCTCCTCCTTCTCATGGCAATATGGTAGGCAATTGAAAGCTTATGGCACCAGTGATAGACTCAAAGCTCACTTAGTGGCTCATGGATTTACTCAGGAATATGGTCTCGACTACACTGAGACATTTAGCCCTGTGGTTAAACCATAAACCATTCAAACAATGTTATCTGTTACAGTTACAAAGGGCTGGTCACTTTGCCAATTAGACATCAATAATGCTTTCTTGAATGGTGACTTGCAAGAAACTGCATATATGGTACAACTGTCAGGCTGTATTAATAAAGAACGTCCACATTATGTTTGCAAATTAAATAAGTCCCTCTATGGACTTAAACAAGCACCTCGTGCTTAGTCTTAAAAGCTAAGTTCTTTTCTCCTCTCCATTGGGTTTACAAATTCAAATGTGGATTCTTATTTATTCTTGTACAAAAATGGTTCCATCACATGATATCTCTTGGTGTATGTCGACGATGTAATTCTAAAGGGTAATGATAATTTGTTTTTAACACAATTATTGACACACTTTTTAGTGCTTTCTTGCTTGGGGACTTACGTACCTTGCATTACTTCCTCGGCATTCAAGTACATTAACGCAAAAATGGGATTCTGTTGCCTCAAGAAGCCTACATTAATGACCTTCTCAAAACCGCAGGAATGGTCACTCCCAAACCTTGCTCTACACCAATAGTAACTGGGTCTCCTTTATCTAAAACCGCTGGCACTTTTTTATCACCCAAAGAGGCTACTCGTTACAGGATATTGTGTGGCAGCTTACAATATGTCACACTTACTAGGCAAGATTTGTCATATTCATTGAACAAGCTTTGCCAATATATGCATCAACCTACGAATGTTCATTATCAAGCACTCAAATGAGTCTTACAGTACATTAAAGGTACATTAGCAGAAAGCTTATTCATCACTCAGTCTTCCACTACACATCTCATGGCTTTTAGTGATGCCGATTGGGCCGGCTTTCTAGATGATCGCTGCTCTACTGGTGGTTATTTAATTTTCTTTGGCCAAAATCTTATTGCTTGGAACTCCAAAAAATAGAAAATGGTTACTCGGTCTTCAACCGAGTCTAAATTCAAAGCAGTAGCCGACGTTAGTGTAGAAGTAAAATGGCTCTGTTCTCTTCTTCTTGAACTTGGTATGACTTTGTCATCCCCACCACATGTGTGGTGTGACAATATAGGGGTTGTTTTCTTGTCCATAAATCCAATCTTTCAAGCGTGCACTCGTCATGTGGAGGTTGACTACCATTTCATGCGCAATCTAGTCCAAGCCAAGCAACTTACCGTATCTTTGGTGTCCTCCACTGACCAGCTTGCGGATGTCATGAAAAAACTACTAGCTCGCCTACCATTTCATCAATTTGCAAACAAGCTTCGGTTACACTTGTGCTTCCTCTTAGCTTGAGGGGGCGTGTTTGGATAACTCTTGTATGTAACTATTGTATATCTTCGAGTAATATATATACCTGACATAGTGAATATAATATACATCGTTCTATTCCCAATTATATTTTTGAGTCTTCTCTTTTTTTCAATGTGGGATAACATTCCCACATCCATCTTTTAATTTTTTTTATCATATTTCAACAATAAGTTCTTAAGCCTAATAGTCATACTGATAGGTGGAGCAAAACCATGCTTTAAAGGTTGAAATACACAGGAATAAAGGTTTAGGAAACCAACAAACTGAGTAAGGGGAACTGGAATGGGATGTTTGTACAAATGAAAGTAAAATATCATCTTTGTTTTTTGCCAGAATTGTGTCTAAGAGAACTCAATCCACTCTTCTTGTCATCCTTTCTCTCGCCATAATATGATCTTTTATCTTGAGGTATTTCGTTAAGTCACTAGCCCTATGTTTTTTCTTAGTCATGCTAGTTTCTGAAAGGCTTTAAATCAATCGCCAAGTACCATGCTATCATGCAAGTTCAGACTGCTTATTTAAGAATCAAGTTCCATAATCATATTTTCATATCCTTTTAACATATAGAGTCCAAATTGATAACTTGGTTCCTGAACCTTCGAGTCCTGTGGTCAAGCAATCAACAAAGAAGTAAGGTGAGAGGTGGGATTTCCCCCATAAACCCTTCGATGCTTAAATCAGAGAGGGTAGAGAGAGAGTTTAGAGAGATAATGAGAGTATAATAGCTTAAGAGAATAGAATGAATAATTTGAAGAGAGGTGATGAGTATTTATAGGGAATGAGATGCTCAAACCTGAGAGAAATAGGATTCCTCATCCTTGTTGGATTTGTCCTTACTTGAGGTAATTCTTCCTGATCTTGGAGTCTTTTTAATGAGGGGATCCTTTTCATACTCTGATCAAAACTTCCTTGGCCTGCAAGTCATAGTGAAGTAGGAAGATAATTATCAATTTAAATAGGAATATATCATAGGGTATCAAGAGACCCCCCCCCCCCAAAAGTTTGTTTGGATATTTATGTCCGAGTATTCCATTTATCAGAGATATTTAGATAGTTGTGTACTGAGGATGATGTCTAACACTATCAGGTGAGCTAAGGTGGCTAGTCTCAGTCACTGATATTGAAGATGCTCAGTACCGAGTCTCAGAATGATGTCTGCTGCTGCATAAAAAGAAACGATTGCCAGCTGGACTTATAGATACTCGGTAGAATAGGCTTGGTATTATGAAACAACCTGAGGGATTAACCTGTCATATAAAGAATTTGATGGAACCAGCCATCGTTGGGGTTTTTAGTGCTCGAGGCTTTATTTGACCATATTATCTCTCGGTGTTATGAAACCAGGCATAGGGCTTTTAAGCTGGTATATAGAGCTCATGCATAGGGAAGGGAGAGACTTGGACTTTGACATGTTTCAGTTTATTTATAGTTTAAATAAGAAAAAAAGAGAGCTTACGTTCTCTCTATTGGTTGTTTAGGGTCTGATTCTGTTTGTGAGACTTCCGGACGTACGAAAGTCTTAGAGATACAAGTATTTTGTCATAAAGCACCCAACCAAATTCTTCAGTATCCGGCACTTATAGGTCGATACTTGTCATGATGTAAAATTTCTGAGAAAGTTGTCTGATAAAGACTCATACTTAATCAGAAGGCTTCATACTTGAAGCATATTTGAGGGAATCTCAGCCGAGAATTGTTCTCAATGATACCTCCGGAGAGTATATAATGGGAATAATGGTAGGTGCTTATCTTCTTAAAGATATATTCTGACTCTTCTCTTTCCTTTATTTGTGGATGGCTGACTATTATACATTTACAGCCAGGATACTACTTTCAGATGCTAGTCCGAAGGAAGGTCAGGATCAAGGGCAAGAACTAGAGATTACCGACCTTATGCTGAAGCAAGAGGAGCCTTCTGAGATTCCAATGGAACAACATGCCAAGGTTGTAAGAGAACCTCTAGTAGAGCATGCTCAGAAAAGAGCTGTTGAGTCTTCCAAGAAATGTGCTAGGGGAAAAGGGATAGCTGAGGATGAAGAGGTATTGGCGGAGAACGTGTTCATCAAACGTCCAAGGCTTCCCAAGTGTCCGGATACAAAGAAATGGATTCTGAACAAGATAAGTCCATTGAGCGTGCTGAACCCCCAAGTTAGAGATCAGTACGTCGAGTCTCTGCGCTTGCCAGAGGACGTCTAATGGTGGAGGGATATAGGCAGAGGTGAGCTATTTAATTCCCTGATTACACATGCGTTGGAGGTAAAAGATAAGGACATATCTTACAGTGATAATAAGTATTATTACTATACTAACACTTCATGTTTTACTTGTAGATGGCCCAAGGCCTGCTGCTAGCTAAGGATGAGCATTTCATCCTTCAAAGTGAATACAACTTCAAAGATGTCGAGGTGGGCACCATTGCCAGAGACTACGAAAAGAAGCTGGGTACAACAACTTATGCTTTGGAACTTACAGAGGCATAGCTTAACAAAGCCAAGTCTGAGGTGGAGTCACGTGATAAAAGGATCTGAGATCTTGAACATACCTAGGCCCAATAAACTGAGAAGATGAAGGAGCATGGTTCCAAGCTTGCCATGCTAAAGGAAAAGTTGGAGAAAGAAAAGGAAGGCCGAAAGGAAGACCTGAGATCCTATCAAAATATGGTGTCCAATATATTCCTATTCAAATTGATAATTATCTTTCTAATTCACTATGACTTGATATTGGCCTTCCTAATTCAGTTCGAGTTTGCCAGTTCCAAAACTACCTTTGCCGATGTCTGCTCTCCTCAACACGAAGTCTCCAACTTTGAATTTCCTTGGTCAGACATATTTGTTATGATATCCAGTTATTCTCTGCCTCTATGCTTCCGAGAATACGTATGCTCGTTCCCTTCTTTCCTCCAACAAGTCTAGGCAAATCCGAGCATTAAGATTGTTGATGTCTGGATCCAACTCTCTAGAGACTCGATAGCTTTGTGAACCAATTTCCATAGGGATAACTGCATCCATTCCGTATGTCAATCTAAAAGGTGTTTCTCTTGTTGAGCTTTTGGGTGTTGTTCTGTATGCCTAAATGACATTGTTAAGCTCCTCTACCTAGTTTCCCTTCTTTTCATCCAATCTCTTCTTTAGCCCTTGCATGATGATTCTGTTAGTAACTTCTATCTACCCATTTATTTAAGGGTGAACTACTGAAGTGAATCTGAGTTTGATGCCTAATTCTGAATAGAATGCCTTAAACTTCTCATTATCAGACTGCTTGCCATTATCTGTGATCAAAGTGTGAGGTATGCCGAATCTACAAATAACTTCTTCCCAAAAGAAATGTTGTATCCATGACTCAATGATTATTGGAACAACTTCCACTTCTACCCACTTTGTAAAGTGATCAATTATCACGATCAAGAACTTCTTCTGAGATGTAGAAACTGGGAATAGACCTAGGATATCCATTCCCCAAACAGTGAAAGGGCACGGACTTCCAATAGGATGTTGAGTGTTGGAAGGCTTATGAGTAAGATGAGAAAACTACTAACACTTAGTACATTTTTGAACAAGCTGGAATGCGCCCTTGGACATGTTAGGCCAGTAATAACCTTGTAATAATGCCTTCTGTACCATGGAATTTTGAGCTTCATGAGCTCCACGTATCCTTTCATGGATTTCTCTAAGCACATAGTTACCCTCTTCTGGAGAGACACACTTTGACCATGGATGAGATAGTAACCTTTTGTAGAGTTCACCATTGTACATGGAGTAATGCGCGGCTCTGATCTTTAACTTTCGAGCCTTAAGTTTATCTTTAGGTAGGATTCCGTGCTCCAGGTATTGTATGATTAGCTTCATCCACTCAGCCACCTCTTGAGTGTTCATTACTTCTTCCTTAATGCTTGGTTTAGTGAGTTCCTCAGTTAACTCAAGTTCTTTAAACACCTGGTTGGCTTCAGATGCTAACTTGGCTATCAGATCAGCTTCTGAATTCTCAATTATGGGAATTTACAATATTTCCCATTATCCCCCTTCATGCTTCAGCTTCTTTAGGAGTTGCCTGGCTTTTTCCACATATTTGACCATGTTGGGATCTTTGACATGGTACGTTCCTTTGACATGGTTAACCACTAGTTGGGAGTCAGAATAAACTTTAAGATGTTCAGCTCTGACTTCTATTGCTAGTCTGAGTCCTGTAATTAACGCTTCATACTCAGCTATATTATTTATGGCATTGTATTTGATTTGGACTTCATATTTGATTCTCAGTTTGCTTGGCCCAACTAGGATACTCTAGCTCTGGATCTTTAAGCCCCGGATGCTCCGTCTATGTATAGTTTCCACTTTAGGTATGAGAGGGAGACGACTTCTTTGAATGTCATCTCTTATATGAAATCTGCTAGAGCTTGAGCTTTTATCTGCTGACGAGGCTCATAACTGATATCAAATTATCCCAACTGAACTAACCATTAGACTAGTCACCCTAAAGTTTCTGGCCTCTGGAGAATTTTTTGTAAGGGGAAATTAGTTTTGATAACCATGGAATGGGCTTGAAAGTATTGTCAGAGTTTCTTAGATGTGTGGACAACTATCATGGTGAGTTTATCTAACATAGGGTATCGGGTCTCCGAACCTTTAAGGATCTTGCTAACATAGTAGACCAGAATTTGTTGACTCCCTTCTTCCCAGACTAACATTGAGGCAATGGATTCATGGCCAATAGAGAGGTATTAGTATAAGGTTTCATATGAAACTGGTCTGCTGAGCAATGGCGGTGAAGTCAGGAATTTTTTGATTTATTCAAATGCTATCTGACACTCGTCATTCCATTCAAATTTCTTGGAACTCTTCAAAGCTTGAAATAGAGGCAGGCATTTTTTGGCTGAGCATGAGATGAACCTTTCGAGAGCTGTAATTCTGCCATTGAGTTTCTGAAGCTTATTCAGTGTTTTGGGAACTTTCATATTTAGAATGGCTTCCATCTTTTCTTGGTTTGCCTCTATACCCCTGTGTGAGATCATGAATCCCAAAAACTTCCTTGCCTTTACTCTGAATACACACTTATCCGGGTTTAGTTTGATATGATATTTTTCTAATATGGTGAGTATTTGCTCGAGGTCCCCAACATGCTATTCTATTGTTTGACTTTTAACAACACGTACACTTCTACATTTTTGCCAATCTGGTCTTGAAATACATGATTCATCAGCCTTTGGTAGGTTTCTCCAACATTTTTTAATCCAAAGGGCATGACCTTGTAGCAATAAAGGCCTTCATGAGTAATGAATGACATTTTCTCTTCATCTTCCTTCTTCATGGGGATTTGATGGTACCCCTGAGTGGCATTAATGAAACTATAGAGACGATGGCAAGCTGTTGAATCTACTAATTGATCAATTATTGGTAATGGATAGCTGTCTTTGAGGCATGCTTTATTGAGGTCCATGTAGTCAACACACATTCGGTACTTCCCATTAGCTTTCTTAACTAACACCACATTAGCTACCCACTCCGGGTGTGTAACTTCCCTTATGAATCTAGTGTCCAACAACTTTTTTAGTTTCTCCGTTAATCACTCTCTGCCTCTCATATGAAAACATCCTTTTCTTTTGGATTACTAGTTTAATTCCTGGTAGAATGTTCAGGCTATGCGATGCAATCTGAGGGTCCACCCCCAAAATTTCAGTCGCTATTGAAGCGAAGCTGTTAGAGTGTCTAGTAAGAACTTCACTAATGTTTTTTCTAATGTCTTTATTGAGCTCACCTCCAATTTTGACTACCTTTTCTGTTGTGATTTGTAGTGCTTGGACCCAATTAACAGGCTCTGGATTGGCACCTTGTTTTTCTGTCTCTAAAGATACTAGGGGAAAAGCTTCCAACTGAGGTTTGGAAGCCAATTGATAACACTGCCGAGCCATTGACTGATCTTTGAGTATGGTCATGACTCGATCTTCTGAAGGGATCTTCATGGTCAACCTTCTAATACTCGTGGATGCATCAATCTCATACAAGATGGGTCTTCTAATGATGTCGTTATAAGCAAGTGGAAGATCCACGATGTTGAACAAGGATTGGACTGCTTTTGAATCTCCTGTTTCCCGATTGCCAAATTCTATTTCCAGTTCCACTACTCCTATAGGCTGGGTTATTCCTCCGCAGAAGCTAGTAATGGGGTTTTTAATGGTTTTAAGATTAGTAATTGAGCCTCCCATAGCCTGGTAGGCACTCTATGAGAGTGCATTGATAGTGTTAAGAAGCCTTTTCACCAAATAATTTCGGATGTATGCACTTATGACCAAGGCATCATTATGGGGATGCCAGGCATGTTCTCCATCTTCTAGTATGAATCTGATAGTTGGCCTTAACAACTGGCTTTCTTCCTTCCAAGTCCATTTCATCCTTTTCTCTTTAGGCGCTTCTCCTCCAACTATCATATTAATAACTCCAGCCACTTCATTCCGAGCCTTCTTTGTTTCAAACTTATCACCATTCTCTTCTTCGGAGTATTGGTATCTCCTGTTTGCATTAGTAAATTTTTTGAGTTTGCCATTTTGTATTAGTTGCTCTATGGCTCTTTGTAATTCTCGGCAATCATCAGTGTCGTGTCCATATTCTCGGTGATATTGGCAATAGAACCTCCTATCTGCCATTGCTCTTTTGTTAGAACTCGATCTTCTAGGCACGGGTATTCCCACCATATTTGCTCTAATCCACATAAGGACTTATGATTTTAGAGCATTCAGAGGCATATAGTTTTCAATTTCTTTCCTGAATCCACCTGTCGGGCCTCCTGTTGGGCTTCTAAAATAAGGACGTTGGGCTCTAGGTCTCTTTAGCTAGAATCTTTCTTCCCTTTTAAAGGGTGGTTTATCATCATCCCGTCGTAGCCTTCTGTCTTCATCGAGTTTTATCAGTTTCATTGCCATAGACATAACTTCAGAGAAAGTTGTAGGCTCTTTAGTTATAATCTTATCTTTGAGTTTTCCTAATCATGTCCTATTCTTCATAGCCTCTATGGCCACTTCATCACTTAAATTCTCGATCTGCATGGCAACCTTATTGAATCTGTCATGGTAACTCCTTAGTGACTCTGAGGCCTCTTGTTTGCACATTCTGAGATCATTTACATTCTTTGCAGGTGTACTATTAGTGATGAACCAAGTTCTGAACTTCTCAACTAACTCTTTAAAGGACGAAATAGAATTATTAGGAAGTTGATGAAACCACCTTTGAGTAGTCTTAGTAAGTGTGTTGGGGAAGACGAGGCATAGGATCCCATCATTTACATTTTGAAGGATCATCTTAGTCCAAAGTGAAGAGACGTGGATGATCGGATCTCCTGTTTCATCAAATTTATCCAGTTGAGGTAGCTTGAATTTAGAGGGGATCCCAGTTTTAACAATCCTGCTTACAAAGGGTGTTGTTCCTTCTAAGACACATTCATCTTCCTTTCTCAGCCCAGTCCGGACTTTCTGAATTACTTGTTCTACTTTCTGAGCTATCTGGTAGCCATTTAGAGCAGGGCGGCTTGTGCTTGTTCCTTCAGGATCTTTCTGAGCTTCTTTGTCCCTTCCAAGGGCACTCTAAGTTGCCACAAGTTGTATGATCGCGTTATTCTTTGGATTAGCAGTTCAAGGATTATTTTCTTGAATTAGGGCGTTTAGTTATTGTTGCATGAGGGCTATCTAAGCTTGGATGTTTTAGATCATTGCTTCCTTATTTGTAGGAGGTAGGTTGAGTGTCTGGGCCACTGTGTTTAAATCTGGTGTGTTTGTAATAGGGGTTCCTGGAAGACTTGGAAAAGTTATGGAAGGGATGGGTCAAGTAGTGTGATGTAAAGGAGCATAATAAGGAAAGCTTGTGCTGGGTGTTGTCCATCCATAGGTGACTCCGGAAAGAGGGGTTTGATATGATGGTCCCCTGTGTTGGATGAAAGCTAATGGGTCAATCGGTAAGATGGGGCTAATGGATTAATAAGAGAAGTAGCGGCTGATGGATTGATAGGGTGGTCCGATGTTGATATTGGTGGATTGGCTTAAGTATCGGTAGTAGGTGGTAGGCTGGATGCCATGTTTAGAGTTGTTTAGCTCAGTAGATTTGTGATGATTTTGACTCAAGAGATTCCCACAGACGATGCCACTTGATAACTTGGTTTCGAAACCTCCGAGTCCTGCGATCAAGCAATCAACAAAGAAGTAAGTTGAGATGTGGGGTTTCCCTAATAAGCCCTCTAATGCTTAAGTCAGAGAGGGTAGAGAAAGAGAGTTTAGAGAGATAATGAGAGAATAAGAACTTAAGAGCATATAATGAATAATTTGAAGAGAGGTGAGGAGTATTTATAGGAAATGAGATGCTCAAACCTGAGAGGAATAAGATTCTTCGTCCTTGTAGGATTTGTCCATACTTGAGGTAATTCTTCCTGATCTTGGAGTTTTCCTAATGAGGGAATCTTTTTCCTACTCGGATCGAAACTTCCTTGGCCTGCAAGTCACAGTGCATTAGGAAGATAATTATCAATTTGAATAGGAATATATCGAAGGGTATCACAAATAATCATCAATTTATAAATGTTTTGTAAATTATACCATCACCAAGATAATGTGCATGGTCAAAGCTTAGAAAAACGATCCCAAAAAAGTTTATAAGGGCAATTTGACTGTTGCAAAGCTAATTTTTAAAGTAACTATATACATAACAAGAATATTTTTTATGTAGTTACCATCTTGGAAAATAGATTTTCAAGAAACTGTAACAATTTAACAAATAATTAAAAAAAAAAAGGAATATCATAAGCACATATTCTGGTAGAAATCCAAAATTTCCTCTTTTCAGAATGCAAGAAGTTACCTACAAAAGCAAAATCTTTCGCTGAAAAAAGTAGTACAGTATGGAACCATTAATAGAAAGAATATAAATAACCCTTTTGAGTATTTATCACCGCAAGATAGTTGGAGATACTGATGTGGTCCAAGAACAAGCTTTGGAGTTCTTAGACAAATTGGATAAAATTCGGCGGGTGGCAGTTTTGTAATTAAAGCAAAGTTTTGAGTGTCCGATTTTGATGATTTCGGTGGCTAATTTGGGTGGAATTGGACCACTTATTCAAAGACACCAGCTTTGCTTGTGATGCCCTATGGTTTTTGGCCAAATTCGCTTGTTTGGGCCTTC
>CATIWM010193311.1:0-19310 GCA_949671775.1 Mallotus repandus
AAGCAACGACACTAAAAAAAGTAACAACATTGAAAAATAGAAACAACAATCAGAAACAACAAAAAAAACAACAACAAAAACAACAACTAAAGGACAATAAACAACAACAACAAACAATTAAATTTATAATACATATAATAAAAATTATATAAGTTACACAATTAATATAATTAAATATATTGTAATACATTTTAAATTAAGATTTATGTACATATATAATTATATATGTTTATAAATAAACGAAAAAAAATCAATATATGGATGTATAAATATAACTATCATTTTTTGATATTTCATTCTTGAAATTGCAGAAAAATTCTTGAAATTATATAATGTGCTTCTAAAGTTTGATTGATTTTGAATATTTCACTCTTAAAAAATAATTTTGATTTGAATTTTTCAACATTTGAATGTTAAATTTCAGTTATTGAAAAATAAAAATAAAGAAAATGTAATTATAAAATAAAGTATAAAAATAAAAGATATATGGTGTTCATGTAGAGCCACATGTCCAAAAATGAGATGAAAATTTAATTAATAAAATATTTTAATATAGGTTAGTCGCTATAGGAATGTCAAGTCATCACAATTGGCTAAAATAGTTTTGGATATTTTTAAAAATTACTTTATTTTCAAAATATTTTATTTTAATTTTATGTTTATCACCATAAAATAATAGTATTTTTTTTATTATTTAACTTTGATCATAAATAAAATTAAACTTTGTAAAAAATAAAATAATCATAAAATATATTAAAAAATTACAATAATGCATAAAGTATTATTATATTTAATGATTTAAATAAATAATATATATAAAATATTTAAAATAAGAAATAAAAAATAGATATAAAATTTTCTGAAAGGAAATAATTACTTAGTTACAATAAAATAATGGGAGAAGATAAATGACTGAGAAAAGGTCACCCACCAAATGGACAATAAATAATTGATAAAGTTGTTATCTGACAAATGAAAGTGAGTTATTATAGTAGAAAAAGACAAAAAAGAATTGATAAAGTTGTTAATTGATGAGGGCTTAAATATAGGGATAAAGTTGTAGTTAAATTGACTTGATAGTGAGTAGAGAGTGATAGTTTTGTATAAGATATATGAAGAACCACAATACCTCTTTCCAACTAAAAGCGATTGAACCCATGAGTGAGACATATAGAGTTGAACACGAACACTAAAAACTGGTTGCTATGGCAGTAGAAAATGCTTAACACGAAAAAAGCATGCACATGGTGGTATTTTGCGGTAGAAATACAATTGTTACTTTATAGAATGAGCTGGCAAAGACTAAAAATGAAAACTAAAAATATGTTACCGAAAAAAGAAAATGCAAAAACCACTTTTGAAAAAATGGAATGGGCCAGACCATAAAAGAAAAAAGTATAGTCAAATGGGCTATTTTATGAAATATCCTCTTTTAATAGTGCTTTTATTAGGACTATATAATAATATTAAGATATCAAAGATTATATCCATCTTCATTCTACTAAATTATATTTTATTAATTTCATAAAAATTATTTTCAGCTTATTTTTATGTTATATTTGTCAATATTATCAAATTTATAAAATTATTTTTTAACAATCAAAATTATTAATTATAAAAAAGTCAAAGTAAATTTAAATTTAGAAATGGAAATCCGTAGCTAAATGGCAAAAAATAGCTATGGATTTGCATTCCATAGCTAAATAGAAATTGACTAATTTCGTTTCAATTTAGTAACGGAAATTTCCGTAATTAATTGTCCAAATATAGCTATGAATTTATATTCCGTATCCAAATAGAAGCGGAATAATTATGTTTCTAATTTAGAAATAGAAATTTTTAACAAATTAATCCTTAATATTTTTAAATAAATTTTTTATTTTTTACTTTCAATAAATATTTTCGTTAATTATTAAAATTTATATATTTAGTTAATATCTTTATAATTTAACTAATTTAAACTTCTAATTCAATATTTTATTATTAACATAAACATTTTTAAATTGTTTATCTTTTTATTACTATAATCTAATACTAATCTATATTATAGTCCTTTACACATTTTACCATTAATTTAATTTAAGCAATAAATTAGTAAGGAAGCACCTATTTTTGCTCTAAAAATTTTAAATACACTCAAAATATTTCTTTTCTAAAATAATAACATAGACAAAAAATCTTAAAAATTAAATCAATACATTTTTTTATTTCTTAAAGATTTATTACCAACTAATTTTTAAGGTATAAATTTTTTTTATTTGTTAAAAATCACACATATACAATTTTTTATCACTTATTTTTACTAAAAAATTAGTGAAAATATACTCTATTGAAAATTTTTGGTTGAATTATTTTTACAAAAATCAAATAAAAATTTTAAAGACTAAATTACTATTATATTATTTAGATTTAATTTTTATAAGAGCGATTATCATTTAATACTATTTTATATTTAAAAATAAGTATGAATAATTAAATTATATATATTGTTGACAAAATTTTTCGAATTCATTTAATTAGGGACTTAATGTATATAAAAATAAAAATGTAATGACTTAATGTTTATAAAAATAAAAGTACAGGGGTTAAAGTAAAATTTTTTAAAAATTATATTTATTCATTAGGTAAGTCCAACTCTCATTTAATGGCGAATGAGATTCACTTTTTTACTTAGAAGGACTTAATATATAGCAAAATAAAAGTGTAAGGTATTATAACCTGTATTTTAATTAAATTATTAATTTATGTTGAGAATTTAAAGTGATAGTTTTATTTTTATGGAATTATAGTAAATGGAATATTTTAATATATTTTAAATAATTATATCGATGTATGTGTTTATATGTATAAAAAAATTTGGGGACGAATTTAGATTTGAAAATATTAGAATATTATTATGACTATGTAAAAATATATATTTATATAAGTGTGTATAAATATGTGGAAAAATATTTGTTATTTTAAAATAACTTATTTTGTACTAAAAAAAAGTTAAAACGTGATTTTGGCTTCTTCTTCTTCATTTCCCTCCTCCCCACCTGACCACCACCAACCACCGCCACCTCACCTGCGCTAGCCACCAAGGACGTCGCCCGACAGCCACCAACCACCAGTAGCAACCGCCTCCACCTCCGGTCACCTCCTCCTCTCTTTCTCTCTCGATTTTTGCTTTTTGGCCGGATTTGGAGAAGGACGCCAGCGACGATTCCGATGACCTCAGGGCATGAGGTTGGTCTTTTTTGAAAGCTCTTCCTCCAGGCTTTGACTTTCTCAACTCGATTCATCTAGATAACTCCGGTAACCATTTCGATTTGTAGAAATTTAATTATGGGTATTTTTCGTAAATTGTGAATTTAAACTTTAATTTGATTTGATTAGATATAACTGCATTAAGATTATTTGATTAAGAGGTTGTGATCTTGTCATTAGTGATTTTTAATTGTTTTTATTAATTTTTGGAATTTTTTGGGTTTGGGGTTACTATTCATGGTACTGTTTCGAACAGTCCCGAGTCGGAAAATTTTTATATTTTTAATAAATTTTATATATTATGTAGATTAAACTTCATAGAGAAACTTTTGTAAAATTACTTATAGAATTTTAATTATGATTTTTTGTAGTTTGTGTCTAAATATGTATTTTTGGAAAATTGTTGGAATTTAACAAATTATTTGATTTTAATTGAAATTATTGTTAATTGTTCAGTTTTAGACTATTTTTTTATTATTAAAGGTATGAAAAATGATTTTTATAATTATTTTTCAATTAATTGTTAATTATTGATAATTTTGGAAAAATAAAAATAAACTTATTTATTATTTTTTAGTTTAAATGAGCATTTTATTATTTTTGTGATATTAATAAGTGATTTTATTAATTATTTAAAATTTATGCTAATTTAATTTTAAAATGGAATTTTATTCCATTTATGAATTTTATTAGCAAAATATTATTAAAAAAAACTAGAATTTTATCATTTATTTGGAAAATAAATGTTTTAAATATTTTTATGCTATATTTTGGTGGTTTGAGAAAATTATTTATTTATTATATATTTTGTGATGTTGGCTCTCGGTTGGGCGTGAATTTTAGTTTGGGGGCCCAACTCGAGATATTGAGCCTTGGAATATTTTAAAGTATGTTTGCGTGCAGGAATGATTCTACTTTTAGTAGAGAGATGTTTGTTTTACAAATGAGTCTCTGTCGAATTTTTTGTAAAATTTTCGTAAAACGTGACATCGGATCAGTCCTAAGTTTTGAGTCTTAGTCGAGTTGTGTCCTAGATCGAGTCGTTCTTTAGAAATATTTAGAGTATAAAAATTAGGAATTTATTTATTATTATTTCCTTTTAGCTGCACTGCGAGTTAAGCCTTCAAGACCAGACCAGCCGAACCAGATTAGAGGAACGCACTCAAACTGTGAGTTATTATTATATGTATGCATTGCATGTAGAATATGTCATTGGCATCCAAATTTTGAATGAATATGAATTTTATTAATTATTATGTTTTTATTGCATTAAATGTTATTTATTATTGTTATCGAATATATATATATTTTTATATATATTAATGTGTATATAAACTGTGATAAATGGATGTTATCATATTTTAATATTAATTTTTATTATTTTATTTATAATATAAATGTTTTGGAGAATAGTCGTAGAACGTGTTACCTAGTGGGCTACACTAGGATTGTTGCACAACAATACACTAGGTGCTAGGCTATAAAATTTATTGGTGTGAGATAATATGATTCATGATATGAAAAATTTATTATTGAGAATTGTGGAGTGAGAGTGGTATGGCTGCGGAAGCTTGATGGACCTGGGGTCTTGGGGCCAGCTACTGTCAAACTAGATGAGAGAAATTTTTTTTGGAATTTAAGAAAGCCTGTTGTCTAGTGAGATACAGTGATTGAGGTTACAAACATTTTAGGGCTCTACTTTGATCTTCCACCTAAATCTTTCTACATTTAATTATTTTGACGTAAAATGTGATTTCGAGCATCTGTATGAAATACATGTATAAAATAAATAAATATAAATATATAATTATTATTATAATGATGCTTGAATGTCTGTGTCATTAGGTTGCATGCATATATATTGTAATAATTCACTCAGTGAGGTCTAACCCCCCTCAATTATTTTTCAGGACTCTTTACTTCAGACCTCCATTAGTTATCCTCTTCGCCGGACCCTTTCCTCACGGGCTGATTTATGTAAATTTTTAATTATCATCTTTCTTGTATTTTAATAGACGCTGCAGTAGTAGTATGTGCTTGTTGTAGTTGTAATATTGATATTTGACTGAGATTGTGTACCTAACTATTTATAAGAATTATTTTTATTGAGATATTATTTATGGAGATGCTTTATGTTATGAAAAGTTTTAATTCTCTGGTAAATTTATGTTTATGTTTGGTATTAAGTTGTAGTTTAGGCTTGCTATGGATTCCAGATTCTTGTGAATTCTCACCAGTCATGACTCCCGGGTTTAGGTCGTGACAAAGTTGGTATCAGAGCTTAGGTTTAGTATTGTTGGACCTAGGTTAGTAAAGTTGAGTTTTCTTTGAGATTATTTCAACAATTAGGTTCGACTATGTCTTTGAAAAGTCTTCATTGCTTTTAGTTTTCCACGTAACCATTAGGATGTCTGTTGTTACCTGAATTATATGTACTGTGTGTTTTATTTCTTTTATTTTTAGAATGTGGCGAGTGCAAGTCACTCCACTAGTCGATGAGGCTGAGAATGGAGTCTTACCAGGATGAGGCTCTGCCCCCTTGAGCTGCCAACTAGGCATAGTGGTAGAGGTAGAGGTAGACCAAAGGAGCGGCAGGTCGCCGTAGACAGAGAAAGCTGCAGGAGAGGAACCTGCAGGCCAGGAATTTGAAGAAGTTGCCTATACACTAGGAGTTCAACAGGGTGCAATAGCTATACCCCAGGCCATACCGCCTATGCATCCTCTATTTCAGCAAGGCCAGAGACCTCAGCATAGTGTCCACATAAGAGGTAGACATGGCCATAATGGAGCCTGCAATTTTGTCAAATTTGGTTATGGTGCTACTAGCAGTAGCAACAGATAGAGTTCAGGATATGGCAGCACATGATCTGCAGCTAGTGCTTGCCAGACATGTAGGAGAGACCATCAGGGACTGTGCTATATAGCTCCGGGAGTGTGCTTTAGATGCGGACGTACATGACATTTTGCCAGGTCATGTCTTCATTTAGGTTTTCAGTCGTAGTTTCCACAATCTTCTTTTGCTAGTGTAGCTCTAACTAAGTTTCAACCGCCGCCATTCCAGTACCCGAGCACCTCTCAGTTTGTAGCCTAGAAAGGGCGAGGTAGAGGAAGTGAAGGTAATGCTAGAGGATTTGGGTAGTCTTCTACTAGTTAGCAAGGAGATAAAGGACAGGCCAGAGTTTTCAGCCTCACACAGTAGGATGCTCAGGCATCCAATGCGGTCGTAGTAGGTACACCTCACTACCCATTTCTTTATATCCCCTGTTTTTACTTTAAAATCGGGTTGGCAAGTTGTGAGGATGGAAATTCCTTTATCAGTTACCATGCCTTTAAGTGATTTATTGGACACTGATGTTATGCTTCCTGGGTGTTCGGTGTTGGTAAAAGGAAGAGAATTGTCGGTGGACTTAGTGTTGCTAATTGTGATGGATTTTGATGTGATCCTTGGAATGCATTGGTTGTCTTAACACTATGCCATTGTTGATTGTCAGAGTAAAGATGTGATTTTCAAAATTCTGAATAATGAAGAATTTAAGTTTGTGGGTGACAAGAGTTATGCACCTCAGAATCTTATCTCCGTTATCACGGCTAGGAAGATGCTGAGAAAAGGATGTCAGGGATACTTGGCATTAGTTAGGGATACTACAGTGGAGAAGACATCCATCTCAGATGTTCCAGTGGCATGTGAGTTTCTAGATGTCTTTCCTAATGAGTTGCCAAGTTTACCACCTCACAGGGACATCGAATTCTGTATTGATGTAGTCCCAGGCACAACTCCTATTTCGATGTCGCCTTTTAGGATGGCTCCTGCTGAGTTGAAAGAGTTAAAGGAACAGTTGCAAGATTTGCTGGAAAAGGGTTTCATTAGACCCGATACTTCTCCTTGGGGTGCATCAGTCTTATTTGTAAAGAAGAAGGATAGTACACTTAGACTGTGCATTGATTACAGAGAATTGAACAAGGTGACCGTTAAGAATAAGTATCCTTTTCTAAGGATAGATGATTTATTCGATCAGCCTCAGGGTACACAGTTTTTTTCTATGATTGACTTGAGGTTAGGCTATCATCAGTTACGGATCAGAGAAGTCAACATTCCTAAAATGACATTCTGTATTAGATATGGCCATTATGAATTCATTATGATGTCCTTAGGACCAATGTATCAGTAGCTTTATAGATATGATGAATAGGGTGTTCAAACCATTTGTGGATCAGTTCGTGGTGATATTCATTGATGATATACTGATGTATTCAAAGAGTATGGAAGAGCATGTATATCACTTGAGAACAATGCTGCAGACATTAAGAGAACAACAACTTTACGCTAAGTTCTCAAAGTGTGATTTTTTTGCTGGAAAATATGGCATTCCTTGGGCATGTAGTGTCTCAAGATGACATTCAGGTTGATCCATATAAGATAGAGGTAGTATCTGAGTGGCCTAGACTGACAACAGTCATAGAGATTTGGAGTTTTTTGGGTTTGGCAAGATATTATAGGAGGTTTGTTCAGGATTGCAGCCCTTATGACTCACCTAACTCAGAAAAATGTGAAGTTTGTATGGTCAGACGCATGTGAGAATAACTTCCAACTACTAAAGGAAAAGTTGACTACAACACCAGTGTTAACTTTGCCCAATGAAGTAGAAAAAGTTCACAGTGTACTGTGATGCTTCCAGAGTTAGCCTAGGTTATGTGTTGATGCAGAATGGTAGGGTAGTAGCTTATGCTTCCAGATAATTGAAGAAGCATGGACATAAATATCTTACTTATGACCTAGATATGGCTGCAGTGATCTTTGCTCTTAAGATTTGAAGGCATTATTTGTACGTGGTGACTTGTGAGATTTTCACTGATCACAAGAGTTTGAAGTATATCTTCCAACAGAGAGATATGAACTTGAAGCAAAAAAGATGGTTGGAACTTTTGAAGGATTATGACTATGATATCCTATACCATCCAGTCATGGTTAATGTGGTAGCAGATGCCTTGAGTAGAAAGTCATCGGGTAGTCTTGCTCATATTAGTGTGGAGAGAAGGCCTTTGATTCAAGAGTCACATCAGTTGGTGGATCAAGGATTGATGATAAAGATAAGTAAGTCACGTGGATTGCTAGCTCAATTCAAAATCAAATCAGTGTTGAGGGATAGGATCAAGGCAACTCATAGCCGAGATCTTATTCTGGTAGAGCTTGTGGAGAAGATTCATGAAGGAAAATTCACTAATTTCAACCTTAATGATGAAGGTATTTTATAGATCAGTGGAAGGTTGTGTGTTCCTGACGTGGACAGCTTGAGAGAAGAAATTTTAGAAGAAGCTCATTATACAGCCTACAGCGTACATCCAGGTTCTACTAAGATGTACCATAATAAAAAGGATCTTTATTGGTGGGATGGAATGAAGAAGTATGTAGCTGATTTTGTCTCTAAGTGTTTGACTTGTTAGCAAGTGAAAGTTGAGCATCAGAAGCCTTCTGGGAAGCTTTAACATCTTTCGATTCCTGAGTAGAAATGAAAGAGAATCACTATGGACTTTGTGACTGGGTTGCCTCGTTCAAAGGATGGATATGATTCCATTTGGGTGATAGTGGACAGGCTAACCAAATCATCTCATTTTCTGCCAGTTAAAGCTACTTATTCTGTAGCCAAGTTGGCTAAGCTGTACGTCAAGCATATTGTGTGCCTTCATGGAGTGCCTATTTCCATTGTATCTGATAGAGGTTCTATATTTATCTCTCGATTTTGGTAGAAGTTGCAGGAAGCAATAGGCACTAAACTTGATTTTAGTAATGCTTTTCACCCTCAGACAGATGGTGAATCTGAGAGGATGATTTAGACACTTGAAGATATGTTACGAATGTGTGTAATGGATCTTAGAGGTAGTTGGGATGATCATCTGCCATTTGTAGAGTTTGCTTACAATAACAGCTACCATAGCAGTATTGAGATGGCACCGTATGAAGCTTTGTTCGAGAGAAAATATAGATCCCCTCTGTGTTAGAATGAAGATGGAGAAAGAGAGCTAACTGAACCAGAAATTATTAAAGTTGCGTCTGAGAAGGTCACTTTGATTAGAAAGAGATTGGAGACAGTAGCTAGCAAACATAAAAGTTATACATACCCGAATTACAAGGATGTGGAATTTCGAGTTGGAGATTATGCATTTTAAAAGGTATAACCAATGAAGGGTGTTATGAGATTTGGCAAGAAGGAAAAGTTGGCACCGAGATACATTAGACCTTTTGAGATTCTAGAGAGAGTTGGCATGGTTGCCTATCGGTTGGCTTTACCTTCGAATTTGGCGCAAGTGCATCCAATATTCCACATTTCGATGCTCAGGAAGTATATTTAAGATCCTTTGCACATTTTGCAGCCTCAGAGTGTGGAAGTGAATGAAGATTTGACGTATGAGGAAGAACTAGTTGCGATTGTTGATTATCAAGCTCACTAATTGAGTTCTAAGTAGATTTCAATGGTCAAAGTCTTGTGGAGGAACAACAATGTGGAAAAGCACACGTGGGAGACTGAGGCAGACATATCTTTATCTTTTTCCTTGAAAAAAATTTTATACCCCTCTTTATTTGTTAAAATTCGAGGATGAATTTTTATAAGGAGGGAAGACTGTTATAACCCATATTTTAATTAAATTATTAATTTATGTTGAGAATTTAAAGTGATAGTTTTATTTTGATGGAATTATAGTAAATAGAATATTTTAATATATTTTAAATAATTATATTGATGTATGTGTTTATTTGTATAAATAAATTTTAGGTGGAATTTAGATTTTAAAATATTAGAATATTATTATGAGTATGTAAAAATATATATTTATATAAGTGTGTATAATATGTGGGAAGATATTTGTTATTTTAAAATAACTTATTTTGTACTAAAAAAAAAATTAAAATGTGACTTTGGCTTCTTCTTCTTCTTCTTCTTCATTTCCCTCCTCCCCACCTGACCACCACCACCTCACCTATTCCAGCCACTAAGGATGTCGCCGGACAGCCAGCAGCCACCTACACCCTCGGTCACCTCCTCCTCTCTTTCTCTCTTGGTTTTTGCTTTTTGGCCGAATTTGGAGAAGAATGCCGACGACGATTTTGGTGACCTCAGGGCTTGAGATTGGTCTCTTTTGAAAGATCTTCCTCTAGGCTTCGACTTCTCAACTCGATTCGTCAGGGCAACTCCGATAACTACTCCGATTTGTAGAATTTGATTTTGGGTATTTTTAGTATATTTTGAATTTAAGCTTTAATATGATTTTATTAGATATAATTGATTTGAGATTATTTGATCTAGAGGTTGTGAGCTTGCTATTGGTGATTTTTAATTATTTTTCTGAATTTTTAGAATTTTTCGGGTTTGGGGTTACTCTTTACGGTACTGTTCCGGACAGCCCCGGATTGAAAATTTTTTATATTTTTAATAAATTTGATGTAGATTAAACTTCATAGATAAAGTTTTATGAAATTACTTATAGAATTTTAATTATGAATTTTTGTAGTTTATGTCTAAATATGTATTTTTGGAAAATTGTTGCAATTTAGAAAATTATTTGATTTTAATTGAAATTGTTGTTAAGTATTCGGTTTAGACTATTTTTGATTATTAAAGGTATGAAAAATAATTTTTTAATTATTTTTCAATCAATTGTTAATTATTGATAATTTTGGAAAAATATATGAAAAATAAACTTATTTATTATTTTTTTAGTTTAAATGAGCATTTTATTATTTTTGTGATATTAATAAGTGATTTTAATAATTATTTACAATTTATGCTAATTTAATTTTAAAATGGAATTTTATTCCATTTATGAATTTTATTAGCAAAATATTTTTAAAAAAGCTAGAATTTTATCATTTATTTGGAAAATAAATGTTTTAAATATTTTTATGATATATTTTGGTGGTTTGAGAAAATTATTTATTTATTATATATTTTGTGATGTTGGCTCTCGGTTGGGCGTGAATTGTAATTCGGAGGCCTAACTCGAGATGTTGAGCCTTAGAATATTTTAAAGTGTGTTTGCGTGCAGGAATGACTCTACTTTTAGTAGAGAGATGTCTGTTTTACAAATGAGACTCTGCCGAATTTTTGGTAGAATTCTCATAAAACATGACATCGGATCAATCTTAAGTTTTGACTCTTAGTCGAGTCGTGTCCTAAATCGAGTCGTTCTTTAGAAATCTCTAGAGTATAAAAATTAGAAATTTATTTCTAATTAATTATTTATTATTATTTCCTTTTAGCTGCACCACGAGCTAGGCCTTCAGGACCGAGCCAGCTGAACCAGATTAGAGGAGCACACTCAAACTGTGAGTTATTATTATATGTATGCATTGCATGTAGAATATGTCATTGGCATCCATATTTTGAATGAATATGAATTTTATTAATTATTATGCTTTATTGCATTAAATATTATTTATTATTGTTATCGAATATATATATGTTTTTATATATATTAATGTGTATATAAACTGTGATAAATGGATGTTGTCATATTTTAATATGAATTTTCATTATTTTATTTATAATAAAAATGTTTTGGAAGATAGCCGTTGAACGTGCTACCTAGTGGGCTACACTAGATTGTTGCACAACAATACGCTAGGTGCTAGGCTATAAAATTTTATTGGTGTGAGATAATATGATTTGTGATATGAAAATTTTATTATTAAGAATTATGGAGTGAGAGTGGTGTGACTGCGGAAGCTCGATGGACCTGGGGTCTCGGGGCCAGTCATGCTGACTGTGAGACTGCTGTAGCTCGATTGACCAGGGGTCTCGGGGCCGGTCTTCTGTTAAACTGTATAAGAGAAATATTTATTGGAACTAAGTGAACCTAGTGGCCAGTGAGAATTATGTGATTTAAGAATGCGAACTTTTAAGGTTCTGCTATGATCCTCCACCTAAATCTTTCTGCATTTATTTGTTCTGAAGTGAAATGTGATTTCGAGCATCTGTCTGAAATGCATATATATAAATATAAATATAAATATATAAATATTATATTGATGCTTGGTTGCTTGTGTGTTTAGGTTGCATTTATACATATAATAATAATTCACTCAGTGAGATCTGACCCCCCTCAATTATTTTTCAGGATCCTTATAGTCAGACCTCATATAGTAGTTCTCTTCACCAGACTTTCTTCTCCGGTTGGTTTATGTAAATTATAGACTATCATTTCTTATGTTAATTAGACGTTGCAGTAGTAGTATATATATGTTGTAGTACATTATAATGATTTTCACTGAGGTTATATACATGTCTGTTGTAAAATATTTTATTGAGATACTAATATTGGAGAAGTTTTTTAAATTCTGAGGCATATTTGTGGTTACGTTTAGTGTGAATGTTGTGTTTAAGGCTGACTACGGGTTTCGGATTCATGTGAATTCCTGTTCCCTAGCGCCGATCATGATTTTCGGGTTTGGATCGTGAAAAAGTTGGTGTCAAAACCTAGATTTAGTATTGTTGGACCTAGGTTAGTAGAGTTGAGTTTCCTTTGAGACTACTGCAGCAAATTAGGTTCGACCTTGTATTCAAAAAGTCTTCGTTGCTTTTAGTTTTTCGCATAACCGTTAGGATGTCTGTTGTTGTATGAATTGTATGTTTTATTTCTTTTCTTCTCGGAATGTGGCGAGCTCGAGTCACTCCACCTGTCGATGAGGCCGAGAATGAAGTCTACCAAGATAAGGCTCTACCCCTCTTGAGCCGCTAGCTAGGTGTAGTGGTAGGGGTAGAGGAAGATCCAGAGGAGCGGCAAGTCACCATAGACAGAGAGAGCTGCAAGATGATGAACCTGCAGACCAAAATTTTTGGGAAGATGCCTTTGCACCAAGAGTTCAACAAGGTGCAACTGTTATACCTCAGGTGGTACGACCTATACAACCTCTATATCAGCAAGGAGCTCATATGATGTTGTACCCAAAAGTAGCGGTATTTTATGCCAACGTAGGAGGATTTATAAGTGCTCAGCATACAACATTTCAATTGGGCACTAGTAGTCAGTCGGGAGGACCTTTTCAATAGGGCCAGAGACCTCAGCATAAGGAGAGGTAGACATGGCTGCAGTGGAGCCCATAGACCTGTCAGATATAGTTCAGGTACTACCAGCAGTAGTAACGAACAGAGTTCAGGATATGGTAGCATAGGATCTGCTGCCAGTGTTTGTCAGATGTGCGGCAGAGTCTATCAAGGACTGTGCTACATGGCTCCAAGAATGTGCTTCAGATGTGGACAGACTGGGCATTTTTTTAGATCATGCCCTTATTCAGGGTTTCAGCAGCAGTTCCCACAGTCTTCTACAGTTGGTGTAGCTCTAGTTCAGTTTCAGCCACTGCCATTCCAGTACTAGAGTACCTCTCAATTTATAGCCCAGCAAGGGTGAGGTAGAGGAGGTAGAGGCAGTGCTAGAGGATTTGGACAAGCTTCTACCAGCCAGCAGAGAAGCAGAGGGCAGGCCAGAGTTTTCACTCTCACATAGCAGGATGCTCAAGCATCCAATGCAGATGTAGCAGGTATACTTTCGCTACCCATTTCTTTATATCTCCTGTTTTGCTTCAAAATCGGGTTAGTAATCTGCGAGAATGGCAAATCCTTTATCAGTTGTCACACCTCTAAGTGATTTGTTGAACACTGCTGGTATTCTTCTTGGGTGTCCTATGTTGGTGGAAGGCAGAGAATTGCTAGTAGACTTGGTGTTGTTGGAGATGATGGATTTTGATGTAATCCTGGGAATGAATTGGTTGTCTCAGAATCATGCTATCGTGGATTTCCATAGTAAAGAGGTGATTTTTAAAATTTTGGGTGAAGAGGAATTCAAGTTCATAGTTGATAAGAGTTTTACACCTCAGAATCTTATCTCCGCCATTAGGGCAAGAAAGATGCTGAGAAAAGGGTGTCAAGGATATTTAGCATTGGTCAGGGACACAACTGCAGAACAGAAATCCATCTCAGATGTTCCTGTAGCTTGTGAGTTTCCTGATGTCTTTCCTGATGAATTTCCGAGTTTACCACCCCACAGAGAGATAGAATTTTGCATTGATGTGGTTCTAGGCATAACTCCTATCTTTATGCCGCCTTATAGGATGGCTCTTGCAGAGTTAAAGGAGTTAAAGGAGCAATTACAAGAATTACTAGATAAGGGTTTCATTAGACCTAGTACTTCTCTTTGGGGTGTACTAGTCCTATTTGTAAAGAAGAGGATGGTACACTTAAACTGATGATTGATTACAGAGAATTGAACAAGGTGACTGTTAAGAACAAGTATCCTCTTTTGAGGATAGATGATTTGTTCGATCAGCTACAAGGAGCATAACTCTTCTCCATGATCGACATGAGGTCGAGTTATCATTAGTTACGGATCAGTGAAGCCGACACTCCTAAAACGGCATTCCATACTAGATATGGCCACTATGAGTTTCTGATGATGTCCTTCGGGTTAACTAATGCACCAGCTACTTTCATGGATCTGATGAACAGAGTGTTCAGACCATTTATGGATCAGTTTGTAGTGGTGTTTATTGATGATATATTGGTGTATTCGAAGAGTATGAAAGAGCACTTATATCACTTGAGGACAGTGCTACAGACACTGAGAGAATAACAACTTTATGTTAAATTCTCGAAGTGTGATTTCTAGTTGGAGAGTGTAGCATTCGTTAGGCATGTAGTGTCTAAGGATGGTATTCAAGTCGATCTACATAAGATAGAGGCAGTATCTGAGTGGCTTAGACCGACTTCAGTCATTGAGATTCAAAGTTTCTTGGGTTTGTCAGGGTACTATAGGCAGTTTATTCAGGATTTCTCGAGGATTGCAGCACCTATGACTCGCCTAACTCAAAAAAATGTGAATTTTGTGTGGTCAGAGGCTTGTGAGAACAGTTTTCAGCTACTAAAGGAGAAGTTGACCACAATTCCGGTGTTAAACTTTGCCTAATGGAGAAGACAAGTTCACTGTATATTGTGATGCTTCCAAGGTTGGCCTAGGTTATATGTTGATGCAGAATAGTAGGGTAGTAGCTTATGCTTCCAGACAATTGAAGAAGCATGAACATAATTATCCTACTCATAACCTAGAGATGGTTGTAGTGATCATTGCTTTTAAGATTTGGAGGCATTATTTGTATAGGGTGACTTGTGAAATTTACACTGATCACAGGAGTTTGAAGTATATCTTCCAGCAGAGAGATTTGAACTTGAGGCAAAGAAGATGGTTGGAACTTCTGAAGGAGTATGACTGTGATATCCTGTATCATCCAGGCAAGGCTAATGTGGTAGCAAATGCCTTAAGTAGGAAGTCCCGGGTAGTCTTGCTCACATTAGTGTGGAAAGGAGACCTTTAATCCAAGAGATACACAAGTTAGTGGACTGAGGGTTGATGATGAATATAACCAAGTCAGGAGGATTATCAACTCAATTCAGAGTTAGATCGGTATTGAGGGATAGGATCTCAGCTTGGAGCTTATGGAATTTATAGGTCTTGTTCTGGTAGAGCTTGTAGAGAAGATTTGTGAAGCAAAATTCACTAATTTGAACCTTGATGATGAAGGTGTTTTATGGATCAGTGGAAGGTTGTGTGTTCCTGATGTGAATAATTTGAGGAAAGAGATCCTAGAAGAAGCTCACTATGCAGCCTACAGTGTACATTCAAACGCTACTAAGATGTACCACATCATAAAGGATCTTTATTGCTGGGATGAAATGAAGAAGGATGTAGTTGAATTTGTTTCCAAGTACTTGACGTGTCAGCAAGTGAAAGCTGAGTGTCAGAAGCCTTCTGGGAAGCTTCAACCTTTTCCAATTCTGGAGTGAAAATGGGAGAGACTCACTATAGACTTTGTGACAAGGTTGCCTCGTTCAAAGAATGTATATGATTCCATCTAGGTGATAGTGGATAGGCTAATTAGCTCATTTTCTGCCAGTTAAAGCTACTTATTTTGTAGCCAAGTTGGCTAAGCTGTATGTCAAGCATATTGTGTGCCTTTATGGAGTGCCTATTTCCATTGTATCTGATACCGGTTCTATATTTACCTCTCGATTTTGGCAAAAGTTACAAGAAGCAATGAGCACCAAACTTCATTTCAGTATTGCTTTTTACCCTCAAACAGATGGTCAATCTGAGAGGACGATCCAGACACTTGAAGATATGTTGAGAATGTATGTAACAGATCTTGGAGGCAATTGGGATGATCATATGCCATTGGTAGAGTTTACTTACAATAACATCTACCATAGCAGTATAGAAATGGCACCATATGAAGCCTTGTATGAAAGAAAGTGTAGATCTCCTCTATGTTGGAATGAAGTTGGGAAAAAAGAGCTAACTGGACCAGAAATTATTCAGGACGCGTCTGAGAAGGTTTTTTTGATCAGAAGGAGATTAGAAACAGCAGTTAGTAGGCAGAAGAGTTATGCGGATCCGAAGCGCAAAGATGTGAAATTTCAGGTTGGGGACTATGCATTTTTAAAGGTGTCACCAATGAAGGGTGTTATGAGATTTGACAAGAAGAGAAAGTTGGCACCGAGATACATTGGACCTTTTGAGATTCTGGAGAGAGTTGGCATGGTTGCATATCAGTTGGCTTTGCATCTGAATTTGTCGTAAGTGCATCCAATGTTCCATTTTTCAATGCTCAGGAAGTATATTTCGAATCCTTCGCATGTTTTGCAATCCCAAAGTGTGGAAGGAAATAAAGATCTGACGTTAGATAAAGAACTAGTTGCGATTCTTGATTATCAAGTTCGCCAGTTGCGTTCGAAGCAAATTTCGATGGTCAAAGTATTGTGGAGGAACAACAGCGTGGAGGAGCACACGTGGGAGACTGAGGCTGAGATACGGGTGACTTACCCTTACCTATTTCCTCGATGAATTTTTGTTTTCAGTTCTTTATTTAAAATTCAAGGATGAATTTTTGTAATGGGAAAAAAATGTTATAACCTAAATTTTTATAAATTATAAAATTAAATTTCTGGGATTTGTAGTGCTAATAATTATTTTATTATTTATTGATTTTTAAGTGATAAATTTTATTTTAGTGAAATTATTATTAAATGAATATTTAAGTTAAATATTATTAATTTTTGAGAATATATGTTTGTATATTATTTGTGGTAGAGTTTTTATTTAGGAGAAATATTTGAGTTTTAAAATATTATTGTGAAAATATATAAATATGTGGTGGAGAATAAATATTGGGAAGATATTTTAATTTTAAAATAATTTTTATTGTACTTTTGTTTTATTAAAAAGTTGCACTTTGTATCCTTTTCATTAAAAAAAAATTTGTAAAAAATGTGAACTGGCAGTAGCCATTTAACCCACCCCCCTTTCTTCTTCTTCTTCTTTCTTGGTTGAACCAACAACTCCGACCATTGCCACATCGCTGCCAAGCCACGCCGTTCCCACCAGACCGACACCAGTAGCCTCTTCCTTCTTCGGCGAACTCCCTCTCTCTCTCCTCTTCTCATTTTCATTTTGGCTGGATTTGAAGGGACTCACCAGAGAATTCCGGCCACCTCAGTCGGCGATGTTGGTCACGATTGGAAGCTCATCCTCCGAGCTTCTCAAATCTTCAAACTATTTCGAGTTTCGACTCCGGTAATTACTCTGTTTTTATATAATTTGATTTTTATTATTTTGAGTTTTTGGTTAATTTGAGCTTGAATTCGATTTAATTAGCTTTAGCTGCTGTTAGATGAATCGATCTAGAGGCTGAGAGCTCGCTAAAGATAATTTTTATTTATTTTTCTAAAAATTTTAAATTTTCTGAGTTTGGGTTACTGTTTACGGTACTGTTCCGGATAGTCCTGGATCAAAAATTTTTTATATTTTTAATAAATTCTATATATTATATAGATTAAACTTCGTGAAGGAAGTTTAATGAAATTATGTGTAAAATTTTTATTATGAATTTTTGAAGGTTTATGTGAAAAATGAATTTTTGAAAAAATTAGTATAAATGAGTAATTTTTATATTTTAGTTGAAATTATTTTTAATTATTATATTTTGGATAGTTTTTGAGTAATAAATAGTATTAAAATAATTTTTATGAATTATTTCCTATTTTTAGCTAATTATTAGTAAATTCCAGAAAATTGTTGGAATTTATCAAATTATTTGATTTTAATTAAAATTATTGTTAATTATTCGGTTTTAGACTATTTTTGATTAATAAAGGTATGAAAAATAATTTTATAGTTATTTTTCAATTAATTGTTAATTAGTAATAATTTTGAAAAAAAATATATGAAAAATAAACTTATTTGTTATTTTTAAATTAAATGAGTATTTTATTATTTTTATGATATTAATAAGTGATTTTAATAATTATTTACAATTTATGCTAATTTATTGTAAAATGAAATTTTATTCTATTTATGAATTTTATTAGCAAAATATTATTAAAAACTAGAATTTTATCATTTATTTGGAAAATAAATGTTTTTAATATTTTTATGAGATATTTTGATGATTTGAAAAGTTATTACA
The DNA here is from genome assembly GCA_949671775.1 of Mallotus repandus. Classification (NCBI taxonomy): domain Eukaryota; kingdom Viridiplantae; phylum Streptophyta; class Magnoliopsida; order Malpighiales; family Euphorbiaceae; genus Mallotus; species Mallotus repandus. Next base: position 18,755 of record CATIWM010193311.1, read on the forward strand.
TTTTTACATATATACTGTGATATGGATTGACAGTTGGGCATTAAATATAGTTCAGTGGCCCAACCCAAGATGTTGAATTTTGAAATATTTTGAAGTGTGTTTGCATGCAGAAACGACTATACTTTTAGTAGAGAGATGTCCGTATTACAAAGGAGACTTTGCCAAATTTTCAGTAGATTTCTCATAAAATATGACATCAGGTCTATGTTAAGTTTTGAGTTTTATTAGGGTCGAGTCTTAAATCGAGTTTTCTTTAAAAATCTAGAACGTTTAAGGTTAGGATTTTATCCTAATTATTTTTATTATTATTTTTCCTATAGTTGTACCAAGAGCTAGGCCTTCAGAACCGGACCAACCGAATCAGAATAGATGAGCGCACACCTATAAGTTATTATTATATGTATGCATTGCACGTAGAATATATCATTGGCATCCATATTTCAAATAAATATGAATTTTATTATATTTTATTGCATTAAATGTTATTTATTATTGTTATCGAATATATATATGTTTTTATATATATTAATGTGTATATAAACTGTGATAAATGGAT
>CATIWM010193432.1:0-29060 GCA_949671775.1 Mallotus repandus
CATTAATTTCAACAAAAATATAAAATTCACTAATTTTTCCAAAAATCCATTTTTCACCTAAACATTCAAAAATTTATAATAAAAATTCTATACATAATTTTAATAAACTTTCTTCATGAAACTTGCTCAAAATAATCAGTATAATTTATTAAAAATATATTCAACCTAAGACCAGAGCGGTACCGGAACAGCAACTCCGATCACCGGAAATAGTATAAATTTCAAAACAATTTCAAAAAAATAAATAAAAATCATCAATAGGTAGCTTATAACATCTACAACAAATAATCCTAAAGCATAAACATCTAATAAAATCATTAATAAGGTCAAAATGACAATTTACTTAAGAACACATAAACTAAAAATCAAATTTTGAGAGGCTTACCAGAGTTAATTCCTTAAACAAATTAAGGATTTGGAAAGCCCAGAGGATGAGGAAGCTAAAGAATTAAAGATTTTTGGCTGGGGACGTCGGAAAAGTAGCCGGCCAAAAATTGTAAACTGGCCAAAAACCGAATCGAAGCAACCGGAGAAGAAGGCTGCTGCTAGACGGCGATCAAGCGACGGCTGGCTGGCTGCAGGTGGTGAGGCGTCGGTGGCAGGCTGCTAGTTTAGTTTCCAGCGAAGGTGGAAGAAAAAAAGAAGAAAGGAAGAAGAAGAAGGGAAGAAAGAAAAGAAAAGAAAAGGGAGAGAAATTTATTTTTTTTTGCTATTGTCCCCTTTTTTGTTTTAAATAAAAAAAGTTGTTGTCCTTTGTCCTTTTATCTTTTTTTATATATAATAATAATAATAATAATAATAATAATAATAGAAGAATACTAACATAAAAATCAATCTCTCTCTCTAAATCTTAAAATACACACAATAAAATAATTTTATTAAAATAAAATTAACACATTTTTATAAACAAATAATAAAAATAATTTTCATCACCAATTATTCAAATTTAATTTCACAAAATAATAATCTCAGTAAAAATAAAATATTTATTAACACTGCAAGTTTCAAAATATATTTTAAAATTTTGAAAATAAACTCAGGTGTTTACAATAATAATAATTGAATAAATAAAATAAAATATAGAGAATAGTTGAAAAAAATGATGTTTTAGTTAGAATAAATACATAATTTTTTTATAGAAAGAAAAAGTAACGTTTTAACTATAATAAAATTAGAGTGTCTTATATAAAATAGAACATGTGTATTTTAAAATAAGATTTTTTATATTTTTATAGAAAATTATTGTGAATTTTAATAATTCAACATATAAGTATTTAAGGGTGAATGTTGAATTATGGAGAGGGACAATTCTCAAATTTTGAATTTAAGGAGTTATATATATATATATATATATATATATATATATATATATGATGTTATTTATTTGTTTTAAATTTATTGCAATTCCGTTAAACCAAAAATTCCGTTTGTATTTTATGTTCTTATATCACTATTTTCTTATAGTATTAAGCACTAAATTTCTACATCGCTATTATCTTTATTTTCAAAAGAAAAATTATTTTATCCATTCTCATTAATTTTAACACTTTTTCTTGCAATCTTTTCCAATTAATTAATTTCTTTGCAAAAAAAATAAACTTTCTGGTTGCTATTGTCAATAAGAAAAATAAACTTTTACTTTTGTTGACTGTAGAATTTGAATTGAATAAGAACATTTGTTAGAAAAAATCAAAACAAAAGCCTATTATTCAACCGTGACTACTAATTATTCATATTTTTTCCAGTAGGTGGAAGGAAACGCTCCATTTTCGTATAAAAATGAAAAATGCTTAAAAAATTAAGTGGTTAAATGATGGTAAATTTTTTTTGACATAAAATGTTCAATGTCTAAGCTTTGCAGGGTGAAATTTTTCTTTAAGTTAAAAAAAAAATAAAATAAAAATAAAAATAAAGAAAAAAATAAACCAGAAATAAAAATATAATGCAAAGAATTAAATTTCAATGGCAGCAAACAGTGGCGCGCGCACACACACACATATATATATATATATATATATAGTAAACACCACTTGCATCGCATATGAATAAAAAAAAATTTAGACTCGTGATAGTGAATAAATTATTAAACATATATTTTAATAATAATAATAATAATAATATTATTATTATTAAATAAAAATTTTAAAAATAATAAAAATGTTATTTATTTATATAAAAATTTTATATTAATTTAATATAATTATAATTCATTGCAATTTTCATAAATCTTTTATTTAAATAATTATATAATATTCCTTCAATATTTTTTATAATTAATATTTTTCTCAACTCCATAACTAATTTTATATAAAAAAAATATTATGATCATAATTAATTATAAGATAATAAAAAATCGTTAGTTATTTTCTTAATAAAAAAATTTAAAAAATAATTAAAAAGTTATATTTTCTACTCATTAAAAAATATTATGGTTATGTTGAGGGATGCTTAATTTTATGCTTGTTTTAAATATTACAAACCTCATTAAATTTATAATTTATTACAATTTATGTAAATTTTTTATTTGAGCACTGACACTTTATTTCTTCAATATTTTTATATTAATACATTTATTTACTTAAAGTAATTTAATGTAAATTTAAAAATATTTTTATTAAATTTTATAAAATATTTAAAAATAATTATTATACTACTTTTCTTATAGAAATATACTTGTCAAATAAATTATATGCTCTATTTTTTAAAATATGATTATAGATACAAGACATATAAATGATTTAATTAATTTAATTATAATAATTTACTTTGTAAACTTTAATTTAATAAGTATTTAAAAATAATAAGAATATTATTTTATTTATATGTCAATCTAATTTTCCAATGTTGATAGTGTTACATTATGACATAGTTGTTGAATAATTAAACTTGTTTTATATATGTGGTTTTAATTAAAAGAAGAAAAGTTGTGGCTAAAATTAAAAAAGGTATGATAATTGGTATTAGGTGTTAGATTTAATGTGTGTGGTTTTAAATATTTTGTATTAATTTATTTATAAGCATATTTTGTGGTTTGTATTAATTTGGGGTTAGTATAAATACCCCCTCTTCCATGGATTGTAATCATCAAGCAAGCAATTCAAATATTAAAGCTTGAGTTATAAGAGTTGTAGTGTATTTGAGAGAGTTTGAGTAAAGATTGTTTGAGTGTTTAGTATTTAACAAAGTGGTATTAGAGCTAAATATTGGCGTATAGTATACCAAATCGAATCTCTTGGAAAGACGAATCCAATGCCGCCGGAATCACCTTGATCAGAGGTCGGACGCACTGCCGGAAGATTGCTACTAGAAACCCAGTCAACTCACTGAGTTGAAGCCGGGTCAAGCCGAGTCTGAAGCTGAGCCGAGCCGAGTCGTGAAGCCAACTAGAGCCGAGTCCAGTCAAGCCGTTGACCAAGCTGTTAAAGCCATTTGATTGAGCTGCTTAGCCGTTGACCGAGCTGTCGAGCCGTTTGACTGAGCTGTCGACCGAAGTGTTGAGTCATTGACCAATCCGTTGACCAAAAGTTGACTTTTTGACCGGAGTCCATCTTAAGGTTTTTCGGCTTTCCGGATCCATTCATGAAGTCGGATTTCACAAATTCTCTTTTGATTAAGCAATATGGCAAATAGTGTGGCATCCTTCCAAGTTCCAACACTTAACAATAACAATTACGACAATTAGAGTATCAAAATGAAGGCTCTCCTTGGTGCACATGATGTTTGGGATAGCATAGAGAAAGACTATAGTGAACCACAAAATGAGACATCACTATCCTAGTCTGAGAAGGATAGTTTAAAAGATTCAAGAAAGAAGGATAAGAAAGCTCTCTTTCTGATCTATCAAGCCCTAGATGATGACAATTTTGAGAAAATTTCAGATACAACCTCGGCTAAACAAGCATGGGAGAAGTTGCAAACATCATATAAAGGAGAAGAAAAAGTGAAGAAGGTGCGTCTTTAAACTTTAAGAGGGGAGTTTGAATCTCTGCACATGAAAGTAGGTGAGACCGTTTCTGATTACTTTTCCAAAGTTTTGGTTGTTTCTAATCAACTAAAAAGAAACGGTGAAAAATTAGAAGATGTGAGAATAATGGAAAAGATACTCTGCTCATTAGACTGAAAGTTTGAGCATATTGTTGTAACTATAGAAGAGACTAAAGATTTAGAAGAAATGAAGATTAAGCAACTTTTAGGCTCATTACAAGCCTATAAAGAGAAGCATAAGAAGTAGCAAGGACTCACAGAGCAACCCCTTAAACTACAACTCAAAGATATGCATCAAAGCTAAGGCAATGAAAGAAATCAACATGGCCGAGGCAGATGCAGAAGTCGTGGACGAGGTAGAAGCCGTGGTCATAGACGAGGTTGAAGTTCTTACAATAGCAACTTCAACAACTATGAGAAAGGTGAAAGTTCTACAAGAAGTCATAGGGGAGGCAATCCAAACTCAAGGTATAATAAATCCCAAGTTCAATGTTATAATTGTCAGAATTATGGGCATTATACATCAGAATGTAGATCTCCCAGCAGTAAGGTTGAAGAAAAGTCCAATTATGTAAAAGTAAAGCTCGAGGAGAAGACAATGTTACTATCCTACAGAACCAATGTTGAAGATCAAGGAAGTACTTAGTATCTTGATACTGGTGCAAGCAACCATATGTGTGGAAAAAGAAGTATGTTTGTGGAACTCAACGAATCAGTGGTTGGTAATGTTTCATTTCGTGATGATTCAGAAGTGTCAGTAAAAGGAAAAGGTAACATCCTTATTCGTGCTAAAGATTGTAGTCATCAGTTAATTTTTGATGTCTATCATGTGCCTAATATGACATGCAACATTTTGAGTATGGGTCAGCTTTTAGAAAAAGGCTATAATTTTTACATAAAAGATTATAGTCTTTTTATAATAAATGGCAAAGGAGACTTAATAGCCAAAGTAAAAATGTCAAAGAATAAACTGTTTCCTTTGAATATTCAAAATGATGTTGCAAAGTGTTTGAAAGCTTGTTACAAAGATGCATCATGGTTATTGGCATCTTTGATTTGGGCACCTCAACTTTGGAAGCTTGGAACTATTATCAAAGAAGAGAATAGTGAGAGGACTACCTTGCATCAACCATCCAGATCAGTTTTGTGAAGGGTGTTTACTTGGAAAGTAGTTCAGAAATAGCTTTCCCAATGAATCATACTCAAGAGCCAAGAAGCCATTAGAGCTCATTCATACTGATGTGTGTGGACTAATTAGTCCAGGCTCTCTCGGTAAAAATAACTATTTCCTTCTTTTTATTGATGACTTTTCAAGAAAAACTTGGGTATATTTCTTTAAGCAAAAATCAGAAGTCTTTGAAACATTTAAGACATTTAAAGTTGTTGTGGAGAATGAGAGTGCCCGAAAGATTAAAGCATTAAGATTAGATCGAGAAGGAGAATTCACTTCAAAAGAATTCCAAGAGTTCTGTGCAACAAGTGGAATTCAACATTTTCTCATTGTTCTAAGATCTCCATAACAAAATGGTGTTACAAAAAGAAAAAATAGAACCATCCTTGATATGGCAGGAAGCATGCTCAAAAGCAAACATTTGTTGAAAAAATTTTGGGCTAAAGCAGTGACTACAACAGTCTACCTGTCCAACTGATCTCCAATAACAAGTGTTTGGGGAAAGACACTATAAGAAGCCTGGAGTGGAAGAAAGCTCGAAATTTCTCATCTTAGAGTATTTAGAAGTGTAGCCCATGTTCATATACAAGATGAAAAAAGAACCAAGCTTGATTACAAAAGTGAAAGATAAATCTTCATCGGCTATTTTACTCATTCAAAAGGGTATAAACTATACAATCCAAACAGCAAGAAGTTTGTGATCAGCCGAGATGTGATGTTTAACGAAGAAGGTGAATAGGACTTCAACTCTTCCACAGATGAATTCAACTTCTTTCCTCAGTTTGATGAAGTAGAGCAAACACCAGTGGAACAACCAGGTGAACATCAGCAAGAGCACGCAACACCACTCGCCTTACCAATGCAAAGTGATAAAGGAAACTCACTGCCATCTTTTCTGGCGGAAAGAAATGAAGAACGTACAAGAAGTCTTGAAGATCGCTATGAGGAGACTGATCGACTTGAAAATCTCATTCTTTTTTGTCTTTTTGCTGATTGTGAACTAATGAACTTCCAAAAGGCTGCGCAAGATGAAAAATGCAGAATTATAATGGATGATGAAATCAAAGCCATTGAAAAGAATGACACATGGGAACTCACTGCTCTTCCAAAAGGACATAAGCCAATTGGTGTCAAATGGGTCTACAAAATAAAGAAGAATGCCAAAGAAAAGGTCGAAAAGCACAAAGCAAGGCTAGTTGCCAAAGGCTACAGTCAAAAAGCTGGAATTGACTATAATGAGATATTTGCTCCTGTTGTACGCTTTAAAGACTGTGAGATTGATTATTTCTGTAGCAACTAAAAATAGGTGGAAGATTCACCAAATAGATGTAAAGTATACCTTTCTAAATGGAGTTCTTGAAGAGGAAGTCTACATTCAGCAACCCCTAGGCTATGAAGTCAAAGGACAAGAATCTAAAGTTCTGAGGTTAAATAAGGCTCTTTACGGGTTGAAGCAAGCACCCAGAGCATGGAATAGCATAATTGACAAGTATCTTCAACAGAATGGTTTTTTCAAATGTCTAAATGAACATGCCCTTTATTTCAAAATCAAAGATGGAGATGTCTTGATCTTGTGCCTATATATGGATGATTTGATCTTCATCGGAAGCAACCCCAGCATGTTCAAAGATTTCAAAAAAGAAATGACAATGGTGTTCGAGATGACGGATATTGGATTAATGGGATACTACCTCGACATTGAAGTCAAGCAAAAGGAAGATGGGATTTTTATCTCTCAAGAAAGCTATACAAATGAGATCCTCAAGAAATTCAAGTTGGATGATTGCAACCCAATATGCACATCGATGGAGTGCGGAATCAAGTTGTTCAAAGATGATGAAGCAGAAAAGGTTGATCCAATACTTTTCAAAAGTCTAGTTGGATGTTTGCGATATCTAACTTGTACAAGGCCCGACATTCTCTACGTAATAGGACTTATGAGTCGTTACATGGAGACTCCAACAACCACTCATTTCAAGGCTACAAAGAGAATTCTTCGCTACCTCAAAGGTATAATAGATTTTGGCTTATATTATTCAGTGTTTTATGACTACAAGCTCGTTGGATATAGTGACAGTGATTGGGCCAGAGATAGCGATGATCGAAAAAGCACAATTGGTTTTGTGTTTTTCCTAGGAGACACCGCTTTCACTTGGATGTCAAAGAAGCAACCAATTGTCACTCTTTCAACATGTGAAGCTGAGTATATTGCTGCTACAACATGTGTTAGACACATGGACATGGTATAGAAGGTTAGGACATGCAAACTTTGATCTCTTAGGTGATTTTTAGTAAGCATGAACTTGTGGTTGGGTTACCCAAACTCAAGTTCATTAAGGACAAGCCTTGTGATACTTGTCAAAAGGGAAAACAATCTAAATCTTCCTTTAAGCTAAAAAATGTGGTGTCTACTTCTAGGCCACTCGAACTTATTCATATGGATCTGTTTGGACCTACTAAAGTTGCTAGTTTACATGGAATGCACTATGCATTTGTGTTGGTTGATGATTACTCTAGATACACTTAAGTGTGTTTTCTTGCTCATAAGAATGATGCTTTTAAAGCATTTGAAAGTTTTTTAGAAAGAGTTCAAAAAGAAAGAGGTTTTTATATTTCAACTATTAGAAGTGATCATGGAGCTGAATTTCAAAATGAATTTTTAAAACCTTTTGCAATGGAAATGGTATTTCCCATGCTTTCTCTTCTCCTAGAACTCCTCAACAAAATGGGGTAGTTAAAAGGAAAAATAAGACTCTAGTGGAAATGCCTAGGACTATGCTTCATGAGTATAATTTGCTTTTATAATTTTGGGCAGAAGTTGTTAACACTTCTTGCTATATAGCAAATAAAGTCTTTAAAAGACCAATTTTGAAAAAAACTTCTTATGAGCTTTGAAATAATAGAAAACCCAAAATCTTATATCTTAGAGTATTTTGATGCAAGTGCTGTATAATAAACACCAAGGATAATCTTGAAAAATTTGATTCTAAAGTTGATGAAGAACTTTTACTTGGCTATGCCACCTCTAGCAAAATATATAAAGTCTTTAACAAGAGAACTCTAGTCTTTAAAGAATCTATGCATGTTGTATTTGATGAATCTAACCCATTTGATCATAGAAAGGATGTGTGCAGTGTTGATGATATTGTAGATTAGCTTGTGGATATAAACATTCAAGAATAAAATGCTAGCAAGCCTTTGGAACTTGAAGGTCCAAGTAAGGAAGAAAGTGAGGAGATGCCGCAACCTACCTTGAAGGATAATCTTCCAAAGGATTGGTAATTCAAGAAAGAACATCCTCAAGACCTCATCATTAGTGACACTACAAAGGGGGTAACTACTAGATCTCAACTTAAATCTATTCTAAATTTAGCTTTCATTTCTCAAATTAAACCAAAAAATGTAAATGATGCTTTGAGTGATGAATTTTGGGTCCTTGCTATGCAAGAAGAGTTAAATAAATTTGAGAGAAACAAGGTTTAGACCTTGGTTCATAGACCTAAACATCATTCTATTATAGGCACTAAATGAGTATTTATAAATAAGATGAATAAACAAGGTGTCATAACCAAGAATAAAGCTAGACTATTAGCTAAAGGTTATAATCAAGAGGAAGACATTGATTATGATGAAACTTTTGCCCCCATTGTAAGGTTAGAAGATATTACAATGCTACTTGCATTTGCATCATTCATGGATTTTAAACTATTTCAGATGGATGTTAAAAGTGCATTTTTTGAATGGTTTCATTGAAGAGGAGGTTTATGTTGAACAACTAATGAGTGTGAAAAACTTCATATTTTGAACACTCCATGCTATCGGTTTAGGAATATATTAGTTACATTTTTAGTTAATTTTAAGATCTTTTAGTTCTTTTTCATATTTTTTTTTAGTTAGGTTTTTTTTTTAAAGTTTATTAAGTTAATCTTTATGTACTTTTGATTTTAGGATGCATTGGAGAGGTTTGAAGTTGTTGAACAAATTAAGTTAAAGATTTGGAAGTTAGAACAAGTCAAATCCTTGAAGAAAAATGAAGTTTCAAAGAAAAATGGAGTTGCGCAGTCGTGTGCTTGGGTGCCTACAACCATGCCTTGATATTAAAAAAACAACACAGCCATGCCCGCCCTGCTGCACAGCCACACCTGATTTAGCACATTTAAAGAGAGATTAGGCACACAACCGTGCGTATGGGTGTGCATAGTCGTGTAAGCTATTGCAATAACTTTTTAAATTCAAATCTTTTTATTGCTGATTTTGGGGGGATTACAATTTTGAACTGTAACAACTCCATATAGGCTGAAGGCTGGGGTTTATTTAAAGGGAGCCTCCAAGAGAACAAGGAGAGGAGTTGGACATATATTTTTAAGAATTAAAGTTGGTTTATATTCAAGTTCTTAATTTTTTTTTCTTGTTAATTGAGAGTTTTGTTTTGAAGATAGAGAATAAAAAACCTTCTATTCCAGTTGATTTAGCTGAAAAAAGGGGGTTCTTCTTAATTAAACTATTTGTTATTTTCACTTTTCATTGAGTAATAATGATTGCTTTTATTCTATATACTTCATCTTCTTCTCTTTCTTTAACATGAGTAGCTAAATAGATTTTTAGGGTTCTTATTTCAATTTAACTATGTGCATATTATGATTGAAGATAAGTTTTTAATCTTAATTTATTGGTTGTTGTTGAACTTAATGTTATCTTAAGATTGATTACCCTATAATTGAATTTACACTTTAGAACTTAATTGAGAGATAGGTTCTACTAGACTTAAACAATAACCTATTAGTTGCTTTAAGAAACATTTAAGTAACCAATATTGATTAAAGTTCAACTTAAAATTGGGTTTAAGAAATACTTAGTTAGCGAGAGCTATAAAACTTGGTGTTAATTTCGCTCAATTAATTGTGGGTTTATTTGAGTGGAAAACCTATGATTCAATAGATACTTTCGAAGTGAATTAAAGTTAGCTTAGACTTAGATGTTTAATTTATCTTAAGAAAAGATTGAATTTAAAATAAGAACCTTAGTTTTAAATTTGATTATTAAATTGAGTTAGATTTATTTTAATTATTTTCATTTGATTTTCAAACTCAAAATTCGGTGTTTATATAAACAAACACTTTTAGTGTTCTAATACTCAATTTGCAATCTCTGTTGGATGATATCTTATTTTTACTACTTGCACAATTTCGTACACTTGTGGATTTTGCACATCAAGTTTTTGGCGCTGTTGTTGGGGATTGCCAAAATTGACATTGTTAAGAACTTTGTGTTGTTTGATTTAAACTTTCTTTTAGATTGTGTTTTAATAATGTTTATGGTAATTGCAAGGACTTATATTATTGTATGCACATAACATGTAGTGCGAGCAAGCAATGAGTTCCACTAATACCACTCAATCTAGAGCTTGAAAGGAAGTTTAAAGAAGAAGGAGATAGCATAGTAATATGATGAATGAAGGGGAAGAAGAAAGAAATTCACTTTTAGCTCAACAAGCAGCTTAAAATGGGCAGAATAGGCAAAAAACTATGAGGGACTAAGTGAGTTCTAATGTCCAAAGTAATCGAAATCCGATTATGAGGCTGGCGGTTGTAGCGAACAACTTTGAAATCAAACCTGCCATAATCCAAATGATTCAAATTTCATAATTCAGTGGATTGCCATATGAGGATCTAATTGGTCACATAACCCAATTCTTGGAGTATTGCTCAACTTTCAAGATGAATGGAGTTCAACCTGAAGTAATTTGGCTTATGCTCTTCCAATTTTCCCTCATTGATAGAGCTAAAAGGTGGTTCATAAGCTTACCACACCCAACTCCATCAACACTTGGCAAGAGCTCTACACCACTTTCTTCAAAAAGTATATTCCACCAGTAAAGGTATTGAAGATTAGGAACGCAATCAATTCTTTCCTTCAAAGAGAGAATGAAAGCTTTTATGAGTGATGGGATAGGTTTAAGGATCTTCAAAGGCAGTGTCCACCTCAATTGATACCTTCATGGAATTTGGTTCAATCATTTTACAAAGGTGTCAATCCATCAGTTAGGGTGAACATAGACGCATCAGCTAGAGGAACCATCATTTTAAAGACACCTAAAGAAGCTTTAGACCTTTTTGAGGAAATGGCTAACACACAAAGCCTTTAGTCTAATGAGAGAGCCATTCCAAAGAAAGGAGAAACAATTGAAGTTGACCGTCTAACAATGCTCAGTGCAAAGATGGATTCTCTATCCAAGAGAATTGACAAGATGAATGTTAATGCGGTATCGTCTTCTTGCGAGCTATGCTAAGGAGGTCATCCTATAATAAAATGCCAAATGATGCAAGGATTTTCTATGGAAAATGTGAAATATGTGAACAACTTCAAGGGTCGTTAGAACTAAGTGCATGGCAACACCTATAATCCTAGTTAGAGAAACCATCCATATTTCTCTTGGAGCAATCAAGGAAACAACCAATGGAGACCATAAGTACCATCTCGTTTTGGAGGATAAAATGGATAATAGTCTCAATCTCACTTTCAACAGGATAAGGGTTCATCTTCAGCAGCCTCTTAGGAAAGCGAGATGGAAAAATTCATGGATGTAATGTCAGTAAAAATGAATCAACAAGATGAAGCTCAAAAGTGGTTGGAGGGCATATTTGAGTAGATGTAGCAGGACACTCAACTCATGTTCAGAAACCACTCTTCTTTCATTCACACTTTAGAAGTGCAAGTGGAGCAATTGGTAAACTCTCTATCAATAAGAAATCAAGGTGCATTACCAAGTAAAACAAAGAAAAATCTAAAAGAATAGTTGAAGGCTATTACCTTAAGAAATGGAACAGAGATCCAAACCCCAAAAGAAACAATGGAGTGTGAGGAAAAGAAGAAGGAAGGGAAAAAGAGCAAGAAGATGAAGGAGTTAAATTTCAAATGGAGAAGGAACCAAAAATTCAAAATAAGAACAAAGAGAAGCTAAACTCTTCACCAATACAACCCTATAAACCTCCAGTTCTATATCCTCAAAGGTTGAAGAAACAGGAGAATGATCAACGATTTGCAAGGTTTTTAGAAAGATTTAAGACACTCCACATCAACATGCCTCTTGTAGAATGTCTTCCCTTAATGCCCAAGTATGCAAAGTTCTTAAAGGAGCTGATTTCCAATAAAAAAAACTACATGAGTTTAAGACAGTCACACTCACAAAGGAGTGTAATGCAATCATCTCTAATAAACTTCCTTTGAAAAGGAAGCATCCAAGGAATCTCATTATTCCATGTTCTATTGGAAATTTAAAATTTCAAAAAGCTTTATGTGATTTAAGAGCTTCAATTAATCTTATACATTTGTCAATTTATAAGAAATTGGGATTAGGAGAAGCAAAACCCATAAACATCCGCTTATAGCTTGCAGATAGGAAAGTGAAGGAACAAGAAGGCATAATGGAAGATGTGCTAGTAAGAGCTGGGAAGTTCATTTTTCCAGTTGACTTTGTAGTTCTCGACGTTGACGAGGATGAAGATGTTCACTTAATTCTTGGTATGCCTTTCCTATATACTGTAAAAGTTATAATTGATGTTTATGATGGTACACTCACACTAAGAGTGGGATATGTTAGCTATAAGTTTGATGTCTATCAATGTATGAAATACCCCTCTGATAATGATTTGTGTATGTGAGATGATATTATTGATGAATTTGTGAATGAAGTCCAATGATGGAGGTTGGAAAAGTCTATGGAAATTGAGAATATTGAGAGGTATTTTCAGGCACAATCTCCTAAAGATAAAGTAAACCTCAAACATCAACCCTACTTACCTCACATATAATTACAAACACTGAACCTACACGACCCTCAACCATAAAACCACTAAAGTTAGACTTGAAACCTTTACCTAATTATTTGAGGTACACTTTTCTAGGAGAGGACCAAACTTTACGTGTGATTATATCCTCCAAACTCACCTAAGTCCAATAGGAGTTGCTTATGAAAATGTTAAGGAAGATGATCAAAGTAATTGGTTGGCAGATCACTAACATTAAGGACATAAGTCCTTCTTATTGCATGCACAAAGTCTTGATGGAGGAAGGGCATAAGCCAACCATTAAAAGGCAGAGAAGGCTAACCCAGACATGTAAGAAGTGGTAAGGAAAGAAGTGGTCAAACTTCTAGATGCAGGGATCATTTACCTAATTTCGGATAATTCATGGGCAAGTACAGTCTAGTATGTACCAAAAAAAGAGGAATGACTATTATAGAAAATGAGGAAGGGGAGTTAATTCCTACAAGAGTTGTGAATGGATGGAGGGTATGCATTGACTATAGAAAGTTGAACTCAGCCATAAGAAAATATCACTTTCCATTGCTATTCTTTGATTAAATGTTGGAGAGAATACCAGTGCATGCTTTTTACTATTTCTTGGATGGTTATTCCAGATACAATTAGATTACTATAGCTCTAGAAGATCAAGAGAAAAACCACTTTTACATGTCCTTATGGTACATTTACATATAGAAGGATGCCATTCGAATTGTGAAATGCTCCTACAACATTCCAAAGGTGTATAATGGCCATATTTGCAAACTTGGTGGAAGAAATCATGGATGACTTTTCAGTCCATTAAAACTCTTTTGAAGAATGTTTGGAGATTCTAGAGTGAGTTCTTGCACATTGTGAAGAAACTAACTTGGTGCTTAACTGGCAAAAGTGCAATTTTATGGTTGACAAAGGAATTATTCTAGGACACAAAATTTTGGCTCAAGGCATCGAGCTTGACAAGGCAAAGGTAGAAACCATTGAGAAGCTGTAATATCCAATAAATGTGAAGGGTATTAGAATTTTTTCTGGACATGCATGTTTCTATAGGTTGTTCATTAAGGATTTTTATAAAATCTCTAAACCCTTTTTGTAAATTGCTTAAGAAAGATTCACCTTTTGTCTTTACTAATGAGTGCAAATTGGCTTTTGACAAGTTGAAAGAAGCACTTATTTTGGCTCCTATAGTGGTGGCACTCGATTAGAATCTTCCATTCGAACTAATGTGTAATGTAAGTGATCATGTGATAGGAGCTATGCTTGGTCAAAGAAAGGAAAATAAGCTACATGTGATTTACTATGCAAGCTAAACATTAACGAATGCACAACTCAATTATGCAACTACAGAGAAAGAGATGTTGGTAATCCTTTTTGCATTTAACAAGTTTATATCTTATCTTCTTAGTTCTAAAGTTATTTTGTACACAAATCATGCAACATTGAAGTACTTAATGAACAAGAAGGACTCCAAAACCAAGGCTCATTAGGAGGGTGCTTCTACTGTAAGAATTTGATATTGAGATAAAAAAACAAGAAGGGATCAAAAAATGTTGTAGCTAATAACCTATCAAGGTCGAAGGTGGATTAAGAAGAAGGAGAGGAGAAAACCATCAAGGAGATATTTCCTGATGACATTCTATTGAGTATGAAAATTTTAGATACTCCTTAGTTTTGCTGATATAACAAATCTCCTCTTAAGTGGGGAAATACCAAAAGAATTCACTAGTCAACAAAAGAAAGAGTTGATTCGTTACTCTAAATTTTACATATGGGATGATCCATTTTTGTGGAGATTATACAATGATGGCATGGTGAGGAAGTGCATAACAAACAAAGAAATTGGGTCAGTATAGCAACATTGTCATGGAATGGTAAATGGCAATTCATTTTGGTCCATAAAGAACAGTTGCTAAAGTGCTTGAAGCAGGTTTCTTTTGGCCTACACTTTTCATGACGCTCGAGATTTTGTACTCAATTGCGATGCATGTTAAAGGAGTGGCAACATTTTAAAGAAAGATGAGATGCTTAAATCGGGATTTTAGAAGTTAAAATATTCCATGTTTGGGGCATTGATTTCATGGGGCCATTTCCTATGTCAGAAGGAAACAAGTACATACTTATTTATGTGAATTATGTGTCGAAATGGGTAGAAGCTCGAGCTTGTTTGGTAAATGATACAAGGGTTGTTTGTAAATTTTTAAAGAAGTTTTTCTTTCATTTTGGAATGCCTAGAGTTATCATAAGTGGGGGGTACACATTTTTGCAACAAAAATATGGAAACTTTGATGGCTCGTTATGGGGTGAAGTACGAAGTAGCAACACCTTATCACTCTCAAACAAGTGGGCAGGTTGAGGTGAGTAATCAAGAGTTGAAGAAGATCTCAAAAAGGATAGTGAGTAAGTTAAGAAAAGAATGGGTAAGGAAGCTTGATGATGCTTTATGGGAATATAGAACAACATACAAAACACCTATTGGTATGTCTCCTTTTAGGTTAGTTTATGGCAAAGCATGTCATCTTCCTGTTGAGCTTGAGGATAAGGCTTATTGGGTGGTGAAAGCCTTGAATTTTGATTATAAAAGGGTAGCTAAAAGGAGAAATTTACAGTTGAGTGAGCTAAAGGAGATTAGAGAAATTTCTGACGAGAATTTAAGGATTTACAAAGAAGGCATAAAGAAGTAGCATGACGCAAAAGTTAGGAGCAAAAGGTTTAATGAAGGTGATCAAGTATTGTTGTTCAATTCAAGGCTCATATTATTTTCAGGAAAATTGAAGAGTAGATTGTCAGGACCATTTATGGTTACTCAATTGTATCATCACAGAGCTGTGGAATTATGCAACACACAAGAAGAATATTTCAAGGTCAATACGCAACGATTAAAGCTATATCATGGAGGCACATTAGATAATTTTTGCCAAGTTGCCTATTTAATAAATTTAACAAAGTGATGAACATTATAGTCGAGCTCATGGACTTTAAAAAGAGTGCTTTTTGAGGGCTCAACCAAGCTTGTTTTATTTAAAATTTATTATTTGTTTTAATATTTGTAATTTCTTAATTTTTATTTTTAATATAAGTTTCATTTTGTGTTTGTCAGGAAATGAAGGAAGAGAGCTCTAGAAGAATTTTGTAAGTATATTTTGATGTGGAAATTAAGTGCTTAACATAAGGCGATAATTTGTGATTGAATAAGATGAATATTGCATGTGTTGTGAAAGTAGTCAGGTTGTGCACCCTGTTGCATAGCCATTTGACCTGATGAAAGGCTTAGAGTGAAAAAATTCACATTCAGGCATAGTCGTGCACATCGAGGCACAAAGCCGTGCTTGACAGCATGAAAAACTAAAAGTGAGCAGTGTGCACAGCCATGCACATCGAAGCGCACAGCCGTGCGTGCTCTACAACTGCATTAAAATCTGCATTGATTCACATTCAAAGTGGAATCTTTTTCACTTTCCCAATATTTTCCACTTTCCTATTTCTAGGGTTCTGGAATTTTTAACCATTTTTCCACTTCCCCATTCCTAGGGTTCCTAAAATAACCCTCTTTTTCACTTTCCCTACTTTATTTAAACACTCTTCTTCGCTTCTTTTCTTATTACACTCTCTATTCCCCTTACAATTTCATTATTTTCTTTCAAATTTCATTCAAGAGTCACTATTCCCCTTTCTTCCATTTTCATTTAACTTCACTTCTCACCATGGAAAGAGAGCAAAGGAAAAAGATAATTGTAAGCAAGAAACATGGTTCTCCTTCGAAAAAGAAAGCATGGTGGAAGCTCTAACAATCTAGGTGTAGAAGATGAAGAGAGAATGGTAAGGCCTTTCCCTAAGCTAATTAATTTTAGGCATGAGGCGTAAAGGAAGATAGTTTAGCAAATGATGGCTAGAAAAATTGCCCCTAATAGGTATATGTGTGCTTCATCTTTGAGGGAGGTAGAATTACTAGATGAAGTGACCATGTATGTCAATAGAATAGGTTGGAATGATTTTGTTAACATGCAAAGTCCTACCTATATGAGGCCAACTTATTTGAGCTTTAATGAACAATCTCTCAAGCTTACATTTTGTTTGGGAAATGTAGAAAAAAAATTAGGATTATTTGAGCTTAATAATGTGTTCCATTTTCCTAAGGATCAAAATGCTAATGTTGAGTATGATAAAGATGAGTTTTGGAGAGAAATTAAAGAGAAAAGAGGTGTTTTCTATAAGGCTAGGTTAGTGAAAGAATCTAGAATTCGATCACTAACTTTAAGGTATTTCCATAGGTTAATGTCTCATTCCTTGTTTCCAAGGAAAGAAGGGGATATTATGGTCTCTACCACTGAACTTAACATCTTTTTTTGCCTGGTAAATGATAGGAACTTTGATATTTGTCATATTATTGCTATCAAATTAAGGGATGTGGCTACTAAGATGATAGGGGCTATCAAGGTAAGAGGTTTGGTCACCACTATAGCTAACTACCTGGGTTTTATTTGGAGAGCATGCCCTTTGACAAGGTTAAAGGTTGTTCATTGATTGATTCCTACATAATGGAGGCCATCGGTTTGATTAGGAAAGATTTTAGGTGAAAGGCCATTCTCATTCAACCCAATGAACCACCACCAGCTGCACTAGAAGAGGAAGAGGAGGAAGAAGCACAAGAAGCATATTTAAATGATGTTATACAGCAGTTAGATGACTTGGAGCTTTAAGTGGGAGTGATTTATTCGAATGTTGGTGAATTAACTTTACTAGCGATAAGAATGGATGACACAATAATTAGAATGAATCATAAAGTGAACATGATCAACCACAACCTCATGGCTTTCTTCAATTCCCAAAACTTTGTCCCACCTCCATATCATTGATGGTGATCTAAAAGACCTAAATGATGAAGAGGAATCTTCATCCGAGGAAGAGAGATGAGTGAAGAAGTCTAATGTAATATGTTTCATTTATTTTAACTTTGAATGTTGTGTGTTTTCATTTTAAGTTTATTTGAACAATGTTTCTTTAGTTTGTGTTTCTTATGGACATGTTGAATCAGGTTTGTTTATGTTTAAGGATGTTATTTTATTATTATATTATTTTATTTTAAATTCATGTTTAATTTCTCCTTCATTTATGTGCAATTTGATTATAATGATACTTACATAAAATTTAGGTTGAAGTTACATTAATTTGATGTAAAAATCCAAAGAAAAGTATCAAGTGTTTGTAAAAAATGTGGCTCAGAAGCAGCTGTGCGACCTTAGCACACAACTGTGCGTCCACAGATTGCAAAATCAAGAATCAATAGTATGTATAGCAACCTTAGCACACAGTTGTGCATCCAGATATTGTAAAATCAAGAATCAACAGTACGTATAGTTGTGCATGTCGAGGCTCATAGTCGTGCATCCTATTTGTCAACAATGCTCGAATTCTGTTTGACTTTCTACAATGAGGACATTGCATGCTTTAAGTATGAGGGGGGAGAAATTAAAATTTTTCATTTTTCAATTTTAATTTTTTATTTTAGTTTTTTATTTTCAATTATTTTTAGGAATTTGAATATTGAATTTTGTTTTTTTTCCTTATTTAATTAGGTTTAAGGTTCAATTTTATTTAAGTTCAAATAAATTTTTATCTCTTTAAATTTTATTTTCTGTTAAGATCACACTTTCAATTCTTTTGAGACTCTTATTTCTTTTTATTTAAAGACCTAAACTCTTTTGCTTCAGTTGTATCTCTCTACACTCATTTATTTCTGTTTTATTTATTTTGTTCCTTAGCAATTTAATGTGTTTCTTTTAGTATGGCTATAATAAAGACCCAACAACCTAATACTTAAGTAAAGAAGCTCATTGGTAAGAGAGGTGAGCCACGTGATCTTAGGGATGAATATAATGCTTTCTTTTCCATCTATTATGAAGAAGAAGGTAAGAGGTTTTGTTCTCTGGTTAAAAGAAAGTTCAGCATGCCTAAGTACTTTGATGATGATTTGCTAGTTGATTTAGGAATGAAGGAATACATTAATAATTTATATGAAAGAATGGGGTGGTTACAATTGAAATCAATCAAATATGATGTATTCGTGTTTTACACTACATTAAAGATTGTAAATGAAAATCTAAGAGTATTTTCTTGTAGATTCTTTGGAAAGGAATACCTATTTGATTATGAGCTTATGTATGATATTTTTGGCTTTTTTTGAGGGAGGTAGTTGTCAACATCCATCAAATTATGACATGAGTAATTTTTGGTCTGAAATCACTGGTGGGGTAGAGATTGTGAAGGATAAGTAATGATTAGTGGGTTAATTCAAATTTGTTAATGTCTGTTGATGCACTAGTTTATGTCACACACCATTTTTGGGAAAAAAGGACAACACTAGAGTTTCTTCTAATGAGTTATTCATATTATGGTGTATGCGTACTAACACAAAAGTGTGTAACACATATTTTGTCTTTCATTTTATATGGTGTGTGGTGCAGGCTAGAAAAGCGGTGATATTAATGGGACATATAGAAACAGGTTTAGCCATGTATTTTGCATCATTTGAAGTTGTAAGGCCTGAGCTTGAACCGTTGGACTCATCAAAGCTAAAATTATCACACAATGGAGGGAGTTAGAGTATGTCACTTGTCGAAGATGTTATTTGATTTGCCAAACCACAATGAAGCATGGTGATATTCCTTTACTAAGAGCTATAACAGATGAATATGAGGATATTAGTGAGGCTCAGTCAAGAAAAAGGGCAAATGATGATGAATGGAGTGAGGAGATCATGGCAAAAATCAAAAAGTTGATGGATTTTCTGATAACAGAATTGGCAACATGATTGTGGACTTGTCAACTGAGATGGAAGAATTTGAAAGAAGATGTGAGGCAAGGGCAAAAAAGTTGCAAGCTCAAATTGAAGAGCTTAAACAATAAATTTTCCAAATCAAAAGGTCGAAAGGGCCAAGTGAAGCTACAACATAATTCATTATTCCGTTTACCTGACCTCTAAGTCCATCCAAATGAGAGGAGTACACTATTCTTTTTATTTTAGTTTTGTTTGTTCTTTATTTGCATTTTAAAGTTGTTTTGCTATTTTTGTTCATGCTTTTCGCTTGAGTTTTTGTACTTATTCATATGTAGAGTTTATTTCATCAACTATGGTTTTCTTGAATAAGTGTGATAATCTTCCTTTAATGTTTGGTTTCAACTTATAAATTAGAAGAATAACTTATGTGAATGAATGAACTTGGATGCTTAATATTTGTGAAAGATGTTTGTAAGTAGGAATTAAGCTTCTTTTCTTAGGAAAGTCTAGTTTATATGTAGTTTATATGTACTTAGGCACCTATGAACTACTTTTATTCTATAAAAAAATGAGATAGAGTGTGAAATGAACTCATTGGGAGCTAAATTATTAAATTTAAATTCTTATATGCTCTTTTGGCTCTAATGCTCTATTATAGAGTAAGATTATCCAAAGGACCCTTTTTGGAGGTATCCACACTGAGTAGTGCAAGAAAGGTGGGCGGTACTGAGATTGGAAAAAATGTGATTAAATAAATAAGTTGAGTACCATATGTTTGCCTTGTATATGTTAAATTTTAGACTACCTAAGTATTGAGATAATTCCTATTTACTTTCATTTTTCTTGGGTGTCAATTATTCAATTTCATGAATTCAATGAAGAGTTTGTTCTTCACACAGTAAATGCCTCATTCTTGACTTTGAGTTATTATTTTAATTTATGGTTTGTAAGCTTTATATTAAAGGAAGATTAGAATGGTTATTCAAGTTAAACTAGTTGATGAATTTGATTATTTATATGAATAGGTTGTTTTCATATTTTGCTTGAGGACAAGCAAAGACTCAAGTGTGGGGGAATTTGATGAGTGTGAAAAACCTCATATTTTGAACACTTCATGCTATCGGTTTAGGAATAAATTAATTGCATTTTTTGTTAATTTTGAGATCTTTTAGTTATTTTTCATATTTTTTTTAGTTGTTACGATTTTGTTGATTTTTAAGTTTATTAAGTTAATCTTTATGTACTTTTTATTTTAGGATGCATTAGAGAGGTTTGAAGTTGTTGAGCAAATCAAGTTAAAGATTTAAAAGTTAGAACAAGTCAAATCCTAGAAGAAAAATGAAGTTTCAAAGTAATGTGGAGTTGCGCAGCCGTGTGATTGGATGCTAAAAAGATAACACAGCCATGCGCACCCTGCTGCGCAGCCACGCCTAATTCAGCACATTTAAAGAGAGACTAGGCGCACAACCGTGAAAGGTTAGGCAACTTTTTGCTAGAGAAAGGATTCTCAAAAGGAAAAGTTGACACAACTCTTTTCATAAAGAAATCCAAGTATGACTTACTTATTGTTCAAATATATCTTGATGACATTATATTTGGTGCTACTAATCATTGCTTGTGTGAGGAATTTTCTAAGCTAATGCAAGGAGAATTTGAGATGAGTATGATGAGTGGCTCAAATTCTTTCTTGGACTTCAAATCAAGCAATGCAAAGATAGGATCTTCATTAACCAAACCAAGTATACAAGAGACACTCTCAATAAGTATGGCATGGATGAAGCTAAGTCAAGCAAGACTCATATGAGCACCACAACCAAACTCAACAAGGATAAGAATAAGAAACTGGTTGATGAAAAGCATTATAGATGTATGATCGGATCCCTTCTTTATTTAACTGCAAGTGGACCAGATATTATGTATGCTACATGCTTGTGTGCTAGGTTTCAATCTTGTCCTAGAGAGTCTTATTTGAATGCCATTAAAAGAATTTTCAAATATCTCAATGGAATAATGCATTTAGGACTTTGGTATCTTAGGAGTTCATCCTTTGACTTGATTAGTTATTTGAATGTGAATTTTACCAATAGTTTGCTAGATAAAAAAAGCATTTCCAAAACTAGCTGTTGTTGCTCACAAGTGTTATTGCAAAAACAACAACTTAAGGATTATGGCATTGAACTTGATCTCATTCCTATTAAATGTGACAATACAAGTGCTATAAACCTTAGTACGAATCCCATTCAACACTCTAGAAATAAGCATATAGACAGTAGACATCATTTTCTTAGAGATCATGTGCAATGTGGTGATATCTTGCTTGAATTTATTGATACAAATAATCAACTTGCGGATATTTTCACCAAACTTTTCAATGAGGACAGATTAAATTTCATTAAGCATAAACTTGGCATGATTGATGATTCTTGCTTGCATTGATACATATAAATTGTTGATCAAATGCTTGGACTTCATTGATATCATTGCTAGATGGTGAATTGTTTTATTGAAATCCTTTTATAGGTGACACATATGTTATAACTTGCTTGTTCACTTTAATTTGATATTTTTTAAATTTTTTAAAGAAAATCTTAAAATTTTTTCCTTCCTCCCTTTAAATTTTTTATTTTGCTAATTAATAATTAGTTATTGAATTTAATTCAATTATTATTTATTTTCAATATTAGCAAAATAAATATCTCTCATTTATATGCTCATTTATGTGTTTATTCATGATTAAATGTGGATTTAATTACTTTTGAAATCAATCTCATTGCATTGAATTTGCATTTAGTCCGCGGGAATAAATTAAAAACAATTCTTGTCTTGATTGCAATTTTCTTGAAAGTTAGAGGGTATTCACGAGCATTATCCTGCCTAGGACATCTCTCAGGTCATAATGGGACGTCTTTTCAATTTTTCACCTGAGATGATCCCGGTCCTGGTCCTTATTGTGACTGACCTCAGGATTGTTTGGGATGTGCTTGTCCTAATCAGGACAATTGATGTCCCAACCGGGACTACGCTCTTGACAACATATGGAAAACAAATTTTGTGCATTTAATTGGCACATCAATCCTAGTCAAATACGTTTTTTAATGGACTTTTTTACCATATTTCAAAATTTTTATCACTTCCTATTGCTTCTACTCCTCTATATATACTCCCTTCTTCTCTCTTCTATTTTATCACTTATTCTCTACACAATTTTCTCCTTATTTTTTTCCTCTTCTATATTTTCTTCCTAAGCAATCTCTTTTCCCTTACCGTGGCACCAAAGAAACCCACTAAGAATCCCTCTTCCTCTACTCATAAACCCTCCTTCAAGAAGGATAAACCTAAAAGATCTCATACCCCCTTCTCCTACTCTTCTCAAGACATTAAGAAGAGAGTTACCAAATTTCAAAAGAGAACTCTTATTCCATCAAGATTCATGTATGAACCAACCTTGAAGGCAATTGGATTTTTTGATGAAGTGAATGAACTCCTTCTTAGGGTGAGTTTGTATGATCTTGCCTTCAATCCTCTACCCTACTATCCTACTCTTATTATTGAATTTCTCTCTATTTTTACTTTTCGCTCTATAAAGTATGATGATGAAAATCCATACTTCTCCATGTGCTTCAAGTTGGGTGGGAGAGATAGATTCATGACTCACTAAGAGTTTGAGACTCTGTTTAGTTTCTCTTACAAGGTCACATTCAAGTCCAACCAAATTGGCTTCCCAACACTTCTTAGAAAAAGGTTTAAGCATTATAATCCCCATAATTTTTTGCCAGCCATACCAATGCCTCTCATCTCTAGTCCAAAGCATTATGGTATGCCCATCATTTTCTTACTTATTCCATCAATGAAAGAGCCCTTAGTAATGAAACTCCTTCCTTTGATAACCTCATCATCTTGCATTGCCTTATTGATAATGAACCCATTGCCTTGGGGAGATTTTTGCAATGGAGATTATTGCTTATTAGTGATAGTCTCACCGATGATATTTGTGTTGGTAGGATTGTCATAAAATTATCCAATTTATATGGCATTGAACTCTCTACCTTGCCCTCAACCAAACCTCTTCTTCTTGATGAAACTTTTATAAAAAATTTCAAACAATTTTCAATGGTCAATAATGCATGGGTTTGGAAACATGATCTTGATGAGGGAGCAAACATTGATGCTATTTTTTAAGAAATTGAGGAATATGAAGGTCAAGGATATTAAGAAGAGCATGAGACTCAACCCCAAGCCCCTTAAAGGAAGAGAACAAGACATAAAAGCTCTTCCTCTTAAGGTCCCTAAGCATTTGGTGATGAGCGTCAATGGGTGGGTTAGTTATTTGATCGAATGAGTTTAATGGAAAGCAATTTCAATACCCGTTGTGATCAAGTTGATGCAAGCATAGCCTATCTCCAACATGATGCATTACCTTTATGAAAAATAAGGCTATGCATTCACCCATCCTCCTCCTCCTCCTCCTCCTCCAACCCAAGAAGATTGAATGTCTCCTTATATGTTCTATATTTGTGCCTTGTTATGTTTTGTCTTTGTTTGTGTTTAGTTTTCCTTCAGTTTCCTTTTGGTTTATTTTTCGTTTATATGTCATTAATGTGCGTTGTGTTTGTTATCTCTTAGTTTATTTTTTGTTTATTTTTAGTTTATGTTCTCTCTTTGTACTCCTTTTAAGTTAATGAAAGTTGCTTTCCTGGATTTTGCCAAAAGGGGGAGAAGTGTTTGAATTTATATTAGATATTTGTTTAAATACTTAACTTATTGCCAATTAACCTTTTGACTCCATGCACATATTAAGGGGGAGTAAATTTCAAACAAATTCTCATATATTGAGGGGGAGCTTTAACAAATCACACACTTGCACTTTGATTTATTTTCTTAAACTCAAAATAGGTTTGTCAAAATCAAAAGGGGGAGATTGTTGACTTCTGCATAATCAATTTTATTAACCCTTATTTTGAGCATCTAATGTGTTTCTCTCAAGTGTATATAAGTTAGGAAACTTTAGAAAGCCAAACCTTAGAGAAAACTCAAAGAATTTTAGGATGGGAGTTGGTCACGAGCTCGGTCCCAACTAGGACAATGATCGGGACTCAAATTATCCCAATCTCAAGATGGGAAAGAACCCATCCGGGCTCAGTCCCGATCGGACATCAATTGGGATTGGGCAATCCCGATCGGAACAAGGAAAGCTTGATCGGGACTTAAAGGAGCAATTTTTAGCAAATTGACCAATACAAAGCCTAGTCTCTATCCCGACCAGGACCAAAGTATCAAAATTCTCAAATCAAGCAGTGCTCATCCTAATTCCTCATCCTGACCGGGATTGTGTTGGGAACACTGATCCTGAGCTTGTCCAAATCGAGATCATCCTGTCACTTTCAACATTCAATAGTTTGTCAGCTTCAGCTGCAATTTTTATCAAATGTCCCGACCGGGACCGATGAAATTCCTACAAAAAGCTGCATAAAAATTAATGAAGAAAGATGAAGCCATGGACGAAGTTAATGCTTCCCAACATACCATTTTAAGTTGTTAAACAAAAAAAAAACTCATGAAAGCTCAATTGAAGGTTACACACTTTAGTTGTTGAATTATATACTCTTAGCATTCAATTGAGCTCTTAAACATTCATCCACTTTCTTTATTATTCTTTAAACTCTATAGAGAGTTGGTTGTGTGTTAGAAATAGGACTTCTACTTCATCCAATTTTTGGGATAGATTAAAAGGGAAGTGAGGTTTGTTTCTAAGGAATTGGGTTAAGTGTTTATCCATTAAAATAGTTGAAATGTTGGTTGGAGCTAAACCTTGTAAAAGCTCACTGTTGTATGGCTTAGAATTGAGCCTCAAAACTCTTGTAATCATTATCTTGGTAATAAGATTGGTACAGTGATTAAAAATTCTAACTTGGGAATAAGATAGGTGGAGACGTAGATTCAACTGTGAATTGAACTCCTTAAACACTTGTGTTTAATCTTCTTTCCCTTAATCTTTTTTTAATTCTTGTTTAATCCTTAAATTTTCTTTTAAAATAGAAAAATATATATTTTTTAACAAAATTACTACTAAAATTTAAATTAATTTAATTTTTTTAAAGATAAAAGAGAAGTTAACCTATTAAGAATGGGAAATATACTTTCAATTAAATAAGAATTACATTTTAATTTATTTTTGTTAGAGATATAATAGAAGCTAACCTAATTCAAATAAGAAACATAATCTCAATTAAATTAGAATTATATTATTATTAATTTAATTTTTATTACAGATAAAATAGAAACTAATCTAATTAAAATAGGAAATATACTTTCAACTAAATAAGAATTACATTTTAATTAATTTAATTTAATTTTTATTAGTAAAAGACTAAAATATCCAATTTTTATATAATGATAATTGAAAACTTTTCTATAATTTTGCCGGTCTCCTCTTTGTGTGTGTATATATATATATACACACACGCACACTGAATATAGCATCATATATTTGCATCCCTTTTAGTTCTACACAACTGAACTAATTAATCATATATTTGTCATCTTTTTGGTTCTACCCGGTTGAGCTAATTTTAACTAGCTGAGCTAATTAACTAAGTTGTATGAATACCGATACAAGAATAATAGAAAGGTGAATATAAAAAAAATGGCTTTTAATTGAAATTTCTGCCTTTTAAACTAAAGTGTTTAGATAATATGGACTTGAAAAATAGAAATAAAAATATAAAAAAATGCCTACTAATTGAGGTTTCAATATAACATTGCTGATTAATCACATATGCCAAAGTGGTTCATTATCTATTGGCATTAATGCAGAGAATCTTGAGGGCAATTGTTTGTACACAACCCACAGACTAAAGTCGGCAAATTTTATAGTGTCATGAAGACATGATATCATCAAATATAATAACCATTGGATTTAGAGAATCTATTTGGAACCGTTGATCAAAAGACTTGTAACCTAAAGAATCTGTTGTATTTTACAGAAAAAGAAAGCAGGTTCCTCATGTTAAAAAAATAAAATTAATCTCACGCAATTTTGGGTGTTTCTTCTTTATCCGTCACTCCCTTCTCTCTCGCCAAACCATAGCCACCCAACTTCGAGGTCATTCTTTACCCGAATCAGACTCACTGAAGCCTAACTCAATTCTTTCCTGCACTTATCAAATAATGTGTTGAAACAAGCTCAAGAAATTGATGATAGGATTGACAAGGGTTCTGATTTGGGTCCTCTTGCTGGTCTACTTGTTGGGTCCATAGTATGATGCAACGATTGTAAAGGAAATGGGTGTTATTGTTGTAGGTAATGGATGAGTTTGGTTTAATTTCTGCTTTAATTTCTGCTGTTTTCTACTATAGTTTATATTTGCTTGCTGCTAGCTACCAGTCTTGATCTGGTCATTGATTGGGTGATAGGATTGCTTGAGAAATTTGATAAAATTGATGCTAGTAGGGTTAATGTGCATTGTTATTTTGGGTTACTTACCATTTTATGGTAAAAAAATAAAATTATTTTCCTTTTTATGGTACTTTTATATTTTTTTATTAAAAAAAGTAATAACGCCATTGATAATGGCGGAATTCCAAAAAGATAATCTTGACTGAGGTCAAACCGCTACCTAAAATGCGGAATGGGAGAAAGCAAATTTCTTTCCAGATGAGAAGATCACTCGCTGCAATCTTAAGCCATTCCACCACTGGCAGTGGCGGAATGGCTTCTGTTTTATGACAACCCAAGACATGCAGCAGAGAAGACAGGACGCAGTCGGTAGCAGGCAACAGGTTTAACGCCTTCCACCACTTGCAATGGCAGAATGGCTCCTGTAATTTTCACGCTAAATTTATCTTTTCTATTTTCTTGTAATTTTATGTTCCTTTATGCATGGTTCTGTGACTAAGTCTCGCATTCTTATCAACTAACGTAAAAACAGAGAAGGGACCAGACTTAACTTCACTCCATGTAATATTATAAAGATTTGAATTTTCCTTGGGAACATCCCAACCATTACGTAAATTGACTTTATGCTTAAATGTTTTTTCATTTTAACATGGCTATGATTATTTTAATTTATTATTATTATTATTATTATTATTATTATTATTATTATTATTATTATTATTATTATTATCATCATCATTATAATGCATGGCCAATTCAAACGGCCAAAGAAAAAATAATTTTTTTATTTAAAATAATATCATAATTATAATAATATTTTAATTTTAACGTTATTATGATTATTTTAATTTAAAATATTATTATTATTATTATTATTATGCATGACCAACTTTAATGGTAAATTATATCATAGGCCCTGTCCATATTGCAATATGGACTAGTGGTCCATCACACATGTAAACTTCGGTAAAACAAGCTCTTTTTTTTTTATTCACGAGTTTGCTTGTCTAATTTTTAGTTCTGTTTGTTCTTCTTTAAGCTTAACTGTGATGCTGCCCTTTCTTTAGATGCCAACTCCACAGGTTATGGTGTTGTGATCAAGGATTCAACTGGTGTGATTTTTCTATCGGCAGCTAAAAGAGGACTCCCTGCATCTTCTAGTGAAGAAGCAAAGCTTTATGCTATTTGTTATGGCCTTACAGTTGCTCAGGATGTTGGTTTTCGAGGACTGTATGTTGGGTGTGATAATGCTATCGTTATCACTTCAATCCAATAGGGCAACTTTGGTTTATCTGCTTTGTTCATGTTGTATGACGATATTTCCTATCTTGCTAGTGCTTTCCAGTTCATCTCTTTTTCTTATGTTAATAGGTTTTGTAACACTGTTACCCATCATTTGGTTATGGCACCTTCCCACTTAATTATATATATATATTTGATTAATTTGAAGTTTATAGTTAAAGAACATATATGTTGTATTCAATGAACTTATAGTTTTTTTTATTGATGAACCTATGTAAAATAATTAAGTAGAGAATTAAAAGTGTTGAATTTATAGTTGATAACTAATGAATCTTTATGATTTAATCAATGGACCTATATTATTTGACCAATTAACCTATTAATTTTTATAATATTAATATTAATTCTTGCTTAATATTAATATATTAAATTAATAATATTGTTAAGTAACAAACCTTATTATTAAAATAATTTATGTGTAGGCAAATACTAATGAATTTGTAGGCAATTACTAATGAACCTCTAGGTAAATACTAATGAATATGTAGGCAAATATTAATAAACTTACAGTGCATTCATTGTGAAATGACATTATTTAAGTAATGAACCTACATGTTTTATCTAAATGAACCTAAACTAGTAAAGTAATGAATATGCACTATTTAATATAAATTTTTATTTAAATCTATTATA